>JBBPBX010024092.1:13857-28469 GCA_038048925.1 Garcialebias charrua
AGGAAACCGGAGTACCCGGAGGAAACCCACGCATGCACGGGGAGAACATGCAAACTCCACCCAGAAAGGCCCCGGACCGGGATTTGAACCGGCAACCTTCTCGCTGAGAGGCAGCAGCTCTACCAGTTGTGCCACCGTGCTGCCGAGCTAGCTAAAGGAATTCAACGGTCGAGGCCTAACGGTCGAGGCCTGCTAGCGGTAGCTGGCTAGCAGGCCTCGACCGTTGGTCTCCAAGTAGTGAAGGGACATTTTGGTAAAAAAAAAAAAAAAAAACTATTTAAGTATCTATTAAACTATGCCGTCAAAAATACAGACCTTATTAGGTATATACAATAAAATTAGTTGATATATTTTAAAATATGCTTTTTGGATGTCAAATGAGTTTTGGTAACAGGACTGAAAAAAATGCAACCATCTTCGACTTTAAAGCTTAATAAAAAATTAAATAAAATCACCTAAGATGGACCAATGGCCATTTTGAATAGTTACATATGTATATTACTATATCCAGTTTAAAAAAACATGTAAAAAATATATTCAACTTTGGAGACTTACTACAAGTAAAAGGCACCCATTCGGTGGAATGACCCATATATNTTAAAGCTGCAGTATGTAGCTTTTTTTATGAACATATTTCTTCACTCTGTCACTACCTCCTGACAGACTGATGTTAGCCAGGTAATCTCTGAAAAAAAATTAAAAAAAATATTGTCCCCTTGCTTCTCCAGGTGGTAAATAAGCATTTCTAAAAAGAAAAGGTGACCCGCCATTTTCCAGCCAATAAAAACAGAGTTTGTAACCAGCCAATAAAAACAGAGCTTGAATTTGAATCAGCCAATAAAAACAGAGCTTGAATTTGAAATTCAACAGACCACAAGGGGGCAGAGCCACATATGGCTCTGAGGGGGAGGGATCAGAATGCTTTGCCTGTTGAAAATATTTCTAACTGCTGCAGTTCTACAGAAACTGCATACTGAACCTTTAACCGTTCCTTAATAAATTCACGTAATGGTCAAATCTGCTGGATTTAAAAATTTTTCGCTTTGAAAAAGTACAAGGAAAAACAACTAAGCTAACCGCGACACATTTACGTCTATAAAACATCGAATTTTATCTCAAACATCTCATAAAGCTAATCAGTTGTAAATATCCATCTAGTGATTACGTTCTGTAAGTTTGATCAAAATCTGTCCTGTGGTTCTTGACCTATTTTGCTAACAAACACTGAGCTAACAGCGAAGTAGCTAGTTCATACCTCCAGAGCAGGAGGCCGGGCTGCGACAGAGTGAATCCGACCAGAGGAGGCTCTCGTCGGACACATGAGGTGGGAACGGTTGGTGTACCCTAGCGGACAAAGGTGGTACTGCACCCCTAGCGGCCGAAAGTGGTACTGCACCATTTTTGCCAAAATGGAAAAACGGTCATATCTGAGCCAAAAATTGGTCTGAAAATATGGGGGAAAATCCATAAACAAGTCTCACCTCTCTATAAGTCGCAGGGCATGCAAATTAGGCAAAAAGGTGCGGACTTATAGTCCGGAAAATACGGTAATAGGTAAAAGTGGCTATTAGTGACACAATTAGATTGCCACAGCCTGTCACTGTCATCTGCCTGAAGCAACCATCAAATCAGCTGCATTGTGCTGCGACGCACCAGCGAAATGCAGCTGATGTGACCATCAAAGTGCATTTATCAAGTAAAAGTTCAACTGCGACACACCTTTTACTTTAGTTTTGAGCAAACAAATAATTGTTTTTAAGTGTTAATCTTGTTAAATTCTTGTTAAAGTCCTCCCGTGCACGCTATCGCGGCCGACATTTGGCAGCCAATTCATTTTTGGCACAACACCGGCCCACATTTCCAGGTCATCAGCGGTGACGCATAATAAATGTGACGTATACGGCGAAGCGGCATATTTATGGATTTTTCCACATTAGACATATTTGAACTGATGAGACTTATAGGGCGGTGTGACGTGTACGGTAGAAAATATGGTAATCTTTGCTTTGATTAGAAAAGATCAAGGTTATTCCAGCCCTACCAGCTCCACTGTAAAGATTGTTATACAGGTAGTCCTCGACTTACGACAGAGTTCCATTCCTACGCTCCGTCGTAAAGCGAATTTCGACGTAACTCGGAACATACATCCAAACTGCACCTTATACGTACAGTACTGTATTTTACCAAACACTTAGCCTATCCTAACACAGTACCCTGCATAATTATAAAAAAAAAAACACGTACATTTAGGAGCCATAATGAAGTGAAAAAAAAGAGTTAATTTCCTACTCTGGACTGCTGGTGAAGCCATTTCCTTCGTCCCTCCTCCGGATTCTCCATTCGTTTACGTTGTAAAAACGCCGTCCATAAAACAGCTACTTTTCCACAGCTGCTGCGTGTCCAGCTTGCTCCAACAAGTTTTGTTTTGTTTTTTGAATGTCCAGAGGACCAGACTTAGCTTTTTTAGAGAGTACAGACAACTGTAGCCTCTGCAGCTAGTAAAACCAAACCGGAAACTGCGTAAATCGGCTTCAAAATAAAAAAATTCAATATATATATACAGTATATATATATATTTCTTTTTCTTTTTTTAAATGGAGATGCGTGTCGTAACCACGAAACGTTGTAACTTGAGACCGTTGTAAGTCCAGGACTACCTGTATTGTTCTTTTTGTGTAAAGGGACACATTGTGGACTTTACATCAGTGATACGAGCTGCTAAAGCGCAGGTTTTGACCTAAGAAGTAGGCTAATCACATGTTTTTCTACACAAAGGCCACCTTCATTACCACGCCTACAATCCTCTAATAGGAGTCCTAAAGCTGATTAAAGAGGGTTCAGTTAAATGAGCGGGGAAATTATCTTTTATGTGTCATGCGCGAGTTATTTTCTGGTTCCAGTACCTGGCGTGACCTCTTGCGCGGAAATAACTCATTATTTGTGTTCCTCTGATGATCACTCCTGCTCATCCCATGTAGGAGATAGTCCAGTTTGTTCTGTTGATTTTCTTCTATGAAAGTGCTTTAGTCCTTTTAAAACAAAGCTAAATGATTAGCTTTTTCTTGTAGCACTTCAGCTTTTCTTCTTCGATTTGAACATGCCGGTAGTTTGAATCACTTTGTGTTAGATGTTATGCTTCATGATTATGTGTTAAAAAGTCACACCACAGCAAAAAAAAAACTATTAAATTCAGCATGAATTCAGATTTTTTTTTAAAATCAGTGGTTGTAACCATCCCTGGTCCAGATGTAACAAAACACACTTTAACCATTATAATGAAAGAGATATGTTCTCTATCATGGAATAAACCTTTTTTCATTTTTTCAAAATGTTTTGATTATATGAAGAAGTTCTGTTTTGGTCTAATTCACATATGTCAAACTCAAGGCCAGGGGGCCAAACGTGGCCCTCGTTGACATCTTCTCTGGCCCCCAAGATGATATGTTAAACGTAAAATTATTTTTTCAATTGAAAATTTTCAGTAATCTTTGATTATTATGTCAAAAGTGCAATAGAGAACATCAAATGAGACCGATCAAACTCTTTTTTTGAGGAACCTGCAACCAAGAAAATATGTTGGGTACTTTACTTGATTTAATGTAGATTCTGAAACTGGCCCTTAGTTTGAAAAAGGTTTTAATTTTGGCCCCTTCTTGTAAATGAGTTTGACACCCCTGGTCTAATTCATCCACAAAACAACTGCTTTGAGGCCTGTCCACATGGTAGTTACCGTAGTTAATCACAGACATGCAGAAACTATGTTTCACACATTCACTTCATTTTCAGTGAGTCCTGAAGGTGGACTCATGGATGTTAAAGTTCGACGACATCAGAGGGGACATTGCAGTCACTTTGATGCCTTGTGGACCATACGTACTGGTACCGTATTTTTCGGAGTATAGGTCGCACCCGAGTATAGGTCGCACCATCCAATTATTGTTAAAGAATTGGAAAAATCCATATATAGGTTGCACCTGAGTATAGGTCCCACCTACGTCAAAATGTGGACCATGTTTAGCTCTGCTGCAAATGTCTTTTCCACAGGAGCGCACAGCAAGGCTTTTAAGAAGATTAACACTTAAAAACAATTAATTGTTTGATAAAAAATTATAGCAAATATGTGTCTGAACTTAACTTTTCTTTAATAAATGAATAATTTTAGCAGGATAAACACCTAAAAATATATATTTGTTAGTTGACATTATTGTAAGCGTGTGTCTCAGTTTAATTTTTGTTAATAAATGATTACAAATCATCTTATTTTATAAAAAAGCCATATATAGGTCGCACCTGAGTATAGGTCGCAGGCCATGAAAAAATGATAAAAAGGTGCGACCTATACTTAAAAAAATACGGTACCTTGTTCTTTCTTTATTGGCACCAACTCATTGTGAGGTTGTACATGGTTTTGATGAATAAGTGCTACAGATACAAACATCCATCCATTTTCTTCCGCTTATCCGGGGTCGGGTCGCGGGGGTAGCAGCCTAAGTAGGGAGGCCCAGACTTCCCTCTCCTCAGCCACTTGGAGCAGCTCCTCTGGGGGAATCCCAAGGCGTTCCCAGGCCAGCCGAGAAACATAGTCCCTCCAGCGTGTCCTGGGTCTTCCTCTGGGTCTCCTCCCGGTGGGACATGCCCGGAACCATAGATATTATATAAATACTAGATACCCTACGGACTGGAGCTGCCTATTGGAGCGGACGTTCCGTGCGGCCGCCATCTTGGATGGGTATATTTCGCGCCTCCCAGCGCATTTATTTGTATTGAAGAAGCTGTATGCTCCACTAAAAACAATCATAACTTCACGAATTCTTACCCGATTTTCACACGGTTTTGTTTGTTATAAACGTCAGAGATGTGGTTATGACGTGTGACACTGCTACTCAATAAAAGTATGTGCTTTCATGCTTAAATACTTTGTTTTATGCTCTTTAACAAAGATACACATATGGCATGGGATATTAATAAATGTATACATTTTTAAATTAAAAAAACTAGTTTGATTGTTCATTTGAATTTATTTTACTCTCTCACTCAAACACAGCATACAATACAGAGTCTTGTGTACAATGCTACAGCAACTATTTTTTTATTATTTTTGAGTGCTGTGCATGTAAACAGTTGTGAACGAACCTTTTTTTATAAGACCTGAAAAAGTAATCTAAACCCTCCAGGTCCTTTCACTACCCTCCCTGCAATTGGGGCTAGGAAGCTCCAGAGCATGGACAACCAGGACCTTTTGTGTGTCTGGTGATAGAGACTTTGTGAGGTAATAGGCGACTGGAGCTTTCCAATGACCCTGTAGACCAACCACCATAAAAACAAGCACCTCCGTGGCTACATCAGTCTCATCCACGCCATCACCCATATCCACATATCCAGACATTTTCTGGGTACAGGGATTATACTGGACATGTTTCTTGATGGCCATGGCATCCAACATGAGGACCACAGAGCCATATTTAACAGGGTCCTCTTCACATCTCCTCTGCAACATGTCCAACATCATTGTGTTGAGCCCAGGTTTGGCATCCACAGACTGCAACCACCTGAACAACAAATAAATAAAGGTTTATGTGCTTTAACCCATGGATTGATAGATAGATTGATTCTCTTTCTTTCTTTCTTTCTTTCTTTCTTTAAGACTTCTTGATATCAAAACTTTCAAAAATAGTGAAAATAGCAAGCTCTAAGTTATTACATCTGTTCTGTTTGTTGTACATCATACCTAGGGGTTGAAGTATTTTACTCAATATGTTTAAAATATGTAATAAAAATATACTACACCTTTGCAGTGTATGTGGATGAGGGAGGGGAAAATGCAGAGAATCCCTCAGGTAACTGTAGGCTTTGGGACCATGAAGGTGCAGTGTGAGGGCAAACTCTCGCTGCTCTTTTGTGTATTCATTGCCCCGCTTTGAAAAGAGGTCTATCTGAAGATCTGTAAATCAAACTACATAGTAAGCTTCCTAGAAATAAATACCTAAAGTCTGACAAAGAGTTTAAATGTAACATAACAAAAATTCTAAGTTGTAGTATTAATGTATTTACCTGAATGTAAGTCAAGCCTTTCTTTCAGCTCCTCATTTAGAAGGTTCTTCCTCTTCAGATCCAGCAATGATGACAAAATATAAATGATCAAATAACCAAAACTATTGTTCAAAATATAAATGATCAAATAACCAAAACTATTGTTCAATCTTACTTGTGAAAGGTAATCCCATGTGATCTACTTTCAACACTGCGCTGGTTATTGCAACCATAAGCTGCACATAATACGGGCATAGTAACTCGCCCTGTGTTTACTCCTGTTGGCTCTTATGTGGAAACCCCCATCCAATATGGCGGCGTTGCGCGATGCGATTCTGCCCACCATGAGGTATCTAGTATTTATATAATATCTATGCCCGGAACACCTCACCAGGGAGGCGTCCAGGAGGCATCCTAACCAGATGCCCGAGCCACCTCAACTGGCTCCTCTCGATGTGGAGAAGCAGCGGCTCTACTCCGAGTCCCTCCCGGATGACTGAGCTTCTCACCCTATCTCTAAGGGAGAGTCCAGACACCCTGCGGAGAAAACTCATTTCAGCCGCTTGTATCCGAGATCTTGTTCTTTCGGTCATAACCCAAAGCTCATGACCATAGATGAGGGTAGGAACATAGATCGATCGGTAAATTGAGAGCTTTGCCTTTCGACTCAGCTCTCTCTTCACCACGACAGACCGGTACAGCGCCCGCTTCACTGCGGACGCTGCACCTATCCGCCTATCGATCTCACGCTCCAGTTTTCCCTCATTCGTGAACAAGACCCCGAGATACTTAAACTCCTCCACTTGGGGCAGGACCTCCTCCCCGACCCGGAGAAGGCATGCTACCCTTTTCCGGCTCAAGACCATGGCCTCGGATTTGGAGGAACTGATCCTCATCCCGGCCGCATCACATTCAGCTGCAAACCGCTCCAGCGAAAGCTGTAGATCACGAACTGATGAAGCCAATAGGACCACATCATCTGCAAAAAACAGAGAAGCGATTCTAAGGCCACCAAAACGGATCCTCTCAACACCTTGGCTGCGCCTAGAAATTCTGTCCATAAAAGTTATGAACAGAATCGGTGACAAAGGGCAACCTTGGCGGAGTCCAACTCTCACCGGAAACGAGCCTGACTTACTGCCGGCAATGCGGACCAAGCTCTGACACCGGTCGTACAGGGACCTAACAGCCCATATCAAAGGGCCTGGTACCCCATACTCCCGGAGTACCCCCCACAGAACCCCCCGAGGGACGCGGTCGAATGCCTTTTCCAAGTCCACAAAGCACATGTAAACTGGTTGGGCAAACTCCCACGCACCCTCCAGGACCCTGTTGAGGGTGTAGAGCTGGTCCAGTGTTCCACGACCAGGACGAAAACCACACTGCTCCTCCTGAATCCGAGGTTCGACTATCCGACGGACCTTCCTCTCCAGAACCCCTGAATAGACCTTACCAGGGAGGCTTAAGAGTGTGATCCCCCTATAGTTGGATACAAACATGACAAGTTTAATTTTTTCCACAACTAAAGAGTGCTGCAGCTGCCTGTTTGAGCATCGTCATCCTCTGCCCACATTCACCCGCTCAGTGGGATCAACCTGCATAAATAAAGGTTGAATGATTGAATGAAAGTGTGACGTGTGGCGTCCAGATGAAAACATGCTTCACTGAAGCAGTTCCTCCGAGTCAGCTGTCTGTTGAGGAGATGCAGCAGCAAAGAACGTGCACTTCCTCTGGGTCCGTTGCACGGCTGAACAAGAGGCTAACGCTTCTTTAACACGTTGACCCCAGAGCAGATGCTGATATCTTCACATGGATCCAACACATTTCAAAGTGTTTGCCTACGTGGTGGGACTTGATCCATGTTTGAGGGCTGAAGGTGACTTGAGGGACACGCTTCATACATAGAAAGCACAGTTAGACTGCCGGTCACCTTTCACCCAGTTTTTCTGCAGCGAGCCAGCGTGTGTGTGACCACGAGTCCTGTGGATCCTCTGGACCTGGATGGGAAGTCCATGACGTCAAGTTGTTATTTAAAGCCGTGTGGTTTCAGTTAAATGCTGCTGGGTCTTAAACCTTTTTTATGTATTCCTGTTTAACAAAACATGCATATTTAAATATTTTCATCTGTGTTCTTGTTCTTGTGTGTCCTTCAGGTACTCTCAGAGTTTGATGGAGCTTATAGACTTTTTAGAACAAGATCCAGACGATAAGGATGTTTTAAAAGGGTAAGATGTTTCCCACATGTTTTAAAACATACCGGTACATTCTCATCCATGCTTTGTCTGTCATTACAGTATTAGCCATTATTAATCCTAGCATTGATTTAAAATATGTATTTTTTTTAATTCATAAGGATGTTTATGTAAAGATTCATGCACCCAGTCCAACAAGCATTGCATAACTTTAAAGCATTTTAAGATGTTGCAACACAAACAGCTTTTCTTAAAGTCTGTCCAGAGTCACTCGTGCAGATGTCTGGAAAACTCATTCCTGTTGTGGAAACAGTTGAGGCCACATTTCTTTCCTTTTTTCACTTACCTTGTTGTAGAACGGCTTGAGGCCACTGTCACATTGAAAAGTCCAAGATTAACTAGAGCAGAACTTATTAACAAATGGCTAATGTTTATAAGGTGTTTAATCAGCTCCTGTGTAATTATTTACTGCTTTAAATGCACTTTATTAAACTTGTTCAACTAAAACTAATTGTATAACCTTAGATTTATTCCAGAAAAGTCTCTTGCACTACAAACACCTTACCTTACCTTAGATAAATAATGTTACTAATTGCAAAGTCCACCAAGGGCACACCATATTTTAAGGAGGACACGTGACTCAAACATGAGGGTTCAAACATTTAGTTTGTTAAAGCTGCTTCCTGCGGGGAAAAAAGAAGATAATGAACTCCTAATTCCCGTGTCCATCCAAAAACACACAAACCCCCTCAGAGTACAGTATTAAGATAAAGATGGACCTGGTGAGCCGGTCAAACAGAACAAAACGGTACAGTAGGGGGCCAACCCTATACAGGGCTCGAAGCCACCGCTGGTACCGGACTAAAACTGGGGGAAAAAAATCTAAAAAAAAAACACCTATTGCAAAAGAAAGAAATGAAAAAGGACAATCAGTCCCACCAGACCAAAATCACCATGAAAAATAGACAAAAGTTAAAAAATTACATAATCAGGCTGAGGCTGAGAGAGAGAGAGCTCCTGAAGGTGGAAACGCCACAGCTCAAATCAAAATATTAATTACAAAAGGTTTAATTAACCAAACCCCCAAAATATACTCAAGGGACCAAGAAAATAATAACATTGTGCCCCAAAACACGACACTAATTACTTTTTAAAATATATATGAATGTTTCTGTTCAGTGCCCTTGAGACGACTTCTGTTGAGACTTGGTGCTTTGAAAATAAACGGAATTGATTATTTTAATTTGGCTCCTAACTCCAGGGCTGAGTGATTAGAGCATGGTGTTTATTTTAATACAAGCTTTAGATCTTGATCTTGAGACACTAATCCATGCATTCATCACAACCCGCCTGGATTATTGTAATGCACTATATGCTGGGATCAGTCAGGCCTCCTTCTCACGCCTTCAGCTCGTGCAAAATGCAGCAGCTCGGCTTTTAACCGGTACACTTAGGTTTGATCACATTACACCTGTTCTCTCCTCCTGCACTGGCTCCCCGTGCGAACTAGAGTCGACTTTAAAATCCTGTTGTTGACCTACAAATGCCTGAATGGCCTCGCTCCCCTCTACCTCTCTGAGCTGCTGGAACCATATGTTCCACCGCGGGCCCTGAGATCATCGGATCAGATGCTCTTGGCGGTCCCAAAAACACGACTGAAGCTCCGTGGAGACCGAGCATTTTCAGTCACCGGCCCCAAACTCTGGAACAACCTGCCCCTCAACATTAGACAGGCCTCCTCCCTTCACATGTTCAAATCCCTGCTAAAAACTCATCTGTTCTCTCTGGTGTTTCATACTGTGTGAGCTGACCTATTGTATATATATATTTTTTTTTTTTTTACTGTGTTTTTTTTACTGTGTTTTTCATTTTAATATTGTTCTTATACATTTTTATTTACTTTTACTGCTGTTAATACCATGATTGTTACTAGTGATGTGTGTTACGGTTCTGTACATTTTTAAACCTCTTTTATGTTGTGTGTGTGAAGCACCTTGATAACAGTTTATCTGTTTTAACTGTGCTATAGAAATAAAATTGACTTGACTTGACTTAAAAATATACATGCAACGTTTAGATTAACTTTAATTGACGTACAAAGCAGAGCTGACCTGCAACTGGCTAAACTTCAGCGTGTTCAGCTCAACGCAGCTAACGCTAACGTGCCCGTTTCCTAATTTCCTTTTCCTGTTCTCACGTCTTCGTCATGCTGTTCCCCCGCAGCTTCACGAAGACTCTCATAAACATCCGAAACAGGCACAACAATGTGGTGCCGACCATGGCTCAGGGTGTGCTGGAGTACAAGGAGGCTTTCGGCGTGGATCCCATCACCAACCTGAACGTCCAGTACTTCTTGGACCGCTTCTACATGAGCCGCATCTCCACACGCATGCTCATGAACCAGCACAGTCAGTATAGCGCTCTGTCACTAACTGTGAGTTAACACTAGGGATGCACCGATCCACATTTTCTTACTTCCGATCCGATCCCGATACTTAAATCTGGATATCGGCCGATACCGATCCAGTTCCGATATCATCATTGATTTTATATGAGGTTGTAATAATCTCCTCTCAAGTGCAATGTGTACAAAGTACATCGTAATTATAGAAAATAAAGGATTTCTTACATTGAATGTTGTTGCACTCTGTTCCCGGAATTGGGAAAACGGACGTTAAACGAAGATAGATGGATAGATGGAGATGGATGGATGGATGATGGATGGATAGTTAGATAGATAGATAGATGGATGGATGGATGGATAAATAGATAGATAGATAGATAGATAGATAGATGGATAGATGATAGATTGATAGATGGATAGATGATAGATGGATTGATGATAGATGGATAGATGGATAGATGGATAGGTAGATAGATAGATAGATAGATAGATAGATAGATAGATAGATAGATAGATAGATAGATAGATAGATAGATAGATAGATAGATAGATAGATAGATAGATAGATAGATAGACGGACGTGAGGCAGATAGATAGATAGATAGACGGACGTGAGGCAGGTCTTGTTACTCTGGGTTCATGAGACACGCCTCCGTTCAGGAAATCCATTCCATAGCTTGAAGCCAACGTGCATCATGGATCGGAAAATATCGGCAGGTTGGATTGAAAATTCGTTATGTAAATTATGCTGGTATCGGAGGCCGATACCGGATCGGATCGGCCCCATCCCTAGTTAACACGGTTGTCACTATCCTGTCATCAGTGGGGCCCTGTAAGCCCTTCCAAACAAAAAGCTCTGTTTTACACACCAGAGTGCATTGTGGGTATTCCTAAAGTCTTCTTGAACACCTTGTGTTTAGATGGCTTGCAAAGGCTTGGCTTTCTTAAATCCTATACAAGTCTATTTGTGAAGTATCGTACTGTACGTGTATTTTAGTGCTTATACTTCCGAGACGTTGGTGTCTTTACTGCATGTTTTGAAGTCACACTCACCGTGAGCTTGTTGTGTGTTTTCTGTAGCATTAATCTTTGACGGCAGCGTGAACCCAGCCCATCCCAAACATATCGGCAGCATTGACCCCAGCTGTGACGTTGTGGAGGTAGTAAAAGGTAATAAGTCATCTTTATGTACTGTCTTTCTGCACGTTTCACCATGTGACAGGTGTGGGCACCTGTGGCTGAGTGGTTAGAGCAGTCGTCCTCCAATGCAGGAGTTGGGGGTTTGATTCCACCTGCAGTCACATGTTGAAGTGTCCCTGGGCAAGACACTGAACCCCTCATTGCCTCTGATGTGTGTCCCATCAGTGTATGAATGTGATAAAGCTCCATTTATTTTTTGTATAGATCTAGTAGAGTGCTGTATGAATGGGTAAATGAGGCATAGATTGTGTTGTAAAGAGCTTTGAGTGTCTTGATAAGATAGAAAGAAGCTGTATAAGTACAAACCGGATTCCAAAAAAAGTTGGGACACTAAACAAATTGTGAATAAAAACTGAATGCAATGATGTGGAGGTGCCAACATCTAATATTTTATTCAGAATAGAACACAAATCACAGATCAAAAGTTTAAACTGAGAGAATGTATTATTTTAAGGGAAAAATATGTTGTTTCAAAATTTCATGGCATCAACAAATCCCAAAAAAGTTGGGACAAGTCCATTTTTACCACTGTGTGGCATCCCCCCTTCTTCTTACAACACTCAACAGACGTCTGGGGACAGAGGAGACCAGTTTCTCAAGTTTAGAAATAGGAATGCTCTCCCATTCATGTCTAATACAGGCCTCTAACTGTTCAATCATCTTGGGCCTTCTTTGTTGCACCTTCCTCTTTATGATGCACCAAATGTTCTCTATAGGTGAAAGATCTGGACTGCAGGCTGGACATTTCAGTACCGGATCCTTCTCCTACGTAGCCATGATGTTGTGATTGCTGCAGAATGTGGTCTGGCATTATCTTGTTGAAAAATGCAGGGTCTTCCCTGAAAGAGATGACGTCTAGATGGAGCATATGTTGTTCTAGAACCTGAACATAGTTCTCTGCATTAATGGTGCCTTTCCAGACATGCAAGCTGCCCATGCCACAAGCGCTCATGCAACCCCATACCATCAGTGATGCAGGCTTCTGAACGGAGCGTTGATAACAACTTGGGCTATCCTTGTCCTCTCTGGTCCAGATGACATGGCGTCCCAGTGTTCCATAAAGAACTTCAAATCGTGACTCATCTGACCACAGAACAGTCTTCCATTTTGCCACACTCCATTTTAAATGACCCCTGGCCCAGTGCAAACGTCTGAGCTTGTGGAGCTTGCTTAGAAATGGCTTCCTCTTTGCACTGTAGAGTTTCAGCTGGCAACGGCGGATGGCACGGTGGATTGTGTTCACTGACAATGCTTTCTGGAAGTATTCCTGAGCCCATTCTGTTATTTCCTTGACAGTGGCATTCCTGTTTGAGGTGCAGTGACGTTTAAGGGCCCGGAGATCACGAGCATCCAGTAGAGTTTTACGGCCTTGACCCTTACGCACAGCGATTGTTCCAGATTCTCTGAATCTTTTGATGATGTTATGCACGGTTGATGATGATAACTTAAAAGTCTTTGCTATTTTACGCTGGGTAACACCATTCTGGTATTGCTGCACTATCTTTCTGCACAACAATGGTGGAATTGGTGATCCTCTTACCATCTTGGCTTCTGAGAGACACTGACACTCTGAGAAGCTCTTTTTATACCCAATCATGTTGTCAATTGACCTAATTAGTGTTAATTGGTCTTCCAGCTGTTCGTTATATGCTCAATTTCCTTTTTCCAGCCACTTATTGCTACTTGTCCCAACTTTTTTGGGATTTGTTGACACTGTGAAATTTTGAATCAACATATTTTTCCTTTAAAATGTTACATTTACTCAGATTAAACTTTTGATCTGTCATCTATGTTCTATTACAAATAAAATATTGACATTTGCCATCTCCACATCATTGCATTCAGTTTTTATTCACAATTTGTTTAGTGTCCCAACTTTTTTGGAATCCGGTTTGTAGAGTCCATTTACCATTTATGACCTTTTAATGTCACGTATCATCAGGTCAGTGTGGTACTGTAATATATATGTTAGAACAGCTCTTCCAGAGGTGTGTGTTGTTGTTCGACTGTCTGACCCTGAAAGCTTTTGTTTTTTGTCACCGTGCAGATGCCTACGAGACCTCAAAGATGCTGTGTGAGCAGTATTATCTCACCTCTCCACACATGGAGATCAGGGAAGTCAACTGTAAGTCAAAAACAACCGGAGCCTTCAGTTTTTAGGCTGCGACTTTGTTTTGTCCAGATACTCCTGCTTTATGTGTACAAATAAGATATTTTTAGGCTGATTCATCTCAAACTAATCTTTGCTGATGTGACTGAGGGACATGTTTTCCTGTCAGCTGCCTCTGATAAAACCATTGCGTCAGCAGCAGCTGTTCCTCAACCTGATCCACGCAGGTTCCTCCAACACACAAAGTCAAAAGTTGAATGGCCTCATATAACATTCAAAACTGAGGTTAGAGGAGTCAGAGCACAAAGTGAAGTTTGATTTACTCCATACACTGTAGTCCCTTGTTTATCATGGGGGATCCATACCCTGAAGACCTGCGATAAGTGAAAAAACGTGAAGTAGGAAAAGAAGTACAAGTAGTGCCATACCATACCATTTTATTTATAGAGCACATTAAACAGCGACAAGGCCAACCAAAGTGCTGTACAAACAAACAAACAACAGGCAACACACACAATGAAGTACAAAAAATAGACATAAGAACATCGCAGATCACAAATAAAACGACCAAACACAGATCAGCTGGTGTTGAAAGCAACAGAATGGTAATGGGTCTTCAGACGGGATTTGAACACCGAGAAGGAGTTTTTTAGTATTTGCTTATACTGTGTATATA
>JBBPBX010024092.1:28538-39965 GCA_038048925.1 Garcialebias charrua
TAGATATAGATATAGATATAGATATAGATATAGATAGATAGATAGATAGATATTATAGATCTATTAAGACATTTTAAACCCTTCCCACACTCTTGCAATATTCTAAACAATGTTTATAAACTCTAAACACTCTAAAAGAACACAGCATATCATGATTTCAGCTCTCTGCCTCCGCTGCTCTTTACCACCTGCAAGTGTTCTTGGCCACGCCCACTTCTCAACTGCATGGAGAACAGCTGATCAGCTGCAGCAGGAAGTTTCTCCTGCAGTGTAGGCTGCACAAAGGTGCAGGAGGTGCTAAATAGTTTAAAATAGTTTATTTTAAGTAAAAATGTCATGCTGATCGTGCAGCTCATCCATAAGTCAGCCATTTGTTTGTCATGTCCACTCTTATTTTGAAAAACCGCAATAAAGCGAGTCCACGATAAACGAACAGCGACGTAACGAGGGACTGCAGTGTCTGGTTGTCCTGTAGAGCCTGAGTTGTTCTTGTGCTCATTTTTGCTTCACAGAGCTGTGGCTGCAAAGTTTATTTCTAACCGTTTGTCTTACAAAACATATTTTATGAGGAAAGTACACAAATATTTTTAGGCTATAAAAAAATCTAACCTGCAACTACAGAGACTTTGGCCATCGTGTTTTTCAACGAGGCTGTCTTGTTTGCTGTAGAAGAGCGCTCATGTTTTTACAGTTAATGTGTCAAATCAGGCCCCGCGCCCCACAAACATTTACATCTTGTTACAGTTTTCAGGGTCAACTTCACACTTTTGGTCGCCTGTTTTTTATTGACATGTATATACAGACATCTTTATGAATCAGCTCCATTTGTGTTTTACATTGTGATGGCGACGTTTCCTCAACGTGCACAGTGTTGTCAGAACGAGTGCAGAGAACGTGGATATGAACACTGAGTGCACTTTGACCAGTGGTAAAATAACTCTCCGTGTTTTGCTCCTCTGGTGAAAGCTTAGAAAGAAACATTTGGGATGTGTCTTACTGGATTTTTTTGCCCTTGTCATTTTATATCGGTGTATAACGTGAAGTATTTTACAGCTAAAACCCCTGGGCAGCCCATCCACATTGTGTATGTGCCGTCCCATCTCTACCACATGCTGTTTGAGCTCTTCAAGGTAATGTAACAAACCTAAAAACTAGTCACGCACCGTTGTTCATCGAGTGACTGACAACCTTATCTGTCAGAACGCTATGAGAGCTACTGTGGAGACCCACGAGACGAGCCCGACGCTGCCTCCGATCAAAGTGCGGGTCGCACTGGGACACGAGGACCTCACCATCAAGGTGACGCACCCAAACTGCACCGGGGCTCCAGCTATGCTGAGCACTTACTACATGAAATATGGCTCCAGATAACAGTGAGATCACTTGGTCCAGCAAAAGAGCACATCATCTAAATGCTTCTCGTCTGTTCTTTATTTGTCAGATGTCCGACAGAGGAGGCGGAGTCCCCCTGAGGAAGATTGAACGTCTCTTCAGCTACATGTACTCCACAGCTCCCAGTCCCGTCCATGTCGACAATTCTCGTAACGCTCCTCTGGTAAGATTAAGGCCGTCACTCTTGCCCTTAAATTTTTATCTTTATCCTCCCAAACACAAGCGTTGCTGAGAGTTTTGGACGTTACACCTTGACTTTCAAAACTGCACGCTTGACTTTACATTTTAAACATATGAGTTGTATAAAAAAAAAATCTTTAGTCTTTTGAGCTGGGATTAAAAGTGACCCTGATGTACCGTAATGTATCGTGTGCTCAACAGAGGCTCGCTCAACTCATCGTGCCAGAAAATCATCTTACACAACAGTTTAATTTGAGATTTTTATTAATGAAAAGTGCGTTATAAATTAAATTCATTATTATTATTATTAATCAGCGACATGTCTTTGGTTTAAAGTGCAGTCAGAAAAACTAAGGGCCTGTTAAATCATGCTGCAATGTTCGTTTATTCAATTACATTTGATTTGGTCAGAGAAAATAACTACATTTCAAAGACACAACTTTAAACAGGAATTCTACTAATGTAAAAACATTAGTCACTCTTTAGTTTCTGAAATGATACATGAAAATAAAAGATGCAAACTTGATAGTCACTGTCAATCATCCCGGAGCAAATGGGAATTTGAAATACAGTCCGTCCGTCTTATGAGCTGGATCATTTGAAAAATGAGTGAGTGAGGTACCGACTTCCGTTTTGGTGTGTGTGTGTGTCTGCATTTAGGCATAAAGGTCACTATCATCAATCAAAACTATGATTTCTACTTTTATATTTCATAAAATACAGGTAGTCCTCGGGTTACGACGGTCTCGAGTTACGACGTTTCATTGTTATGGCGCATTTACCATAAAAAATATATATTTTGAAAAGCAGAGTTACGCAGTTTCCGGTTTTACGTAGTAAACGTAGCGGCGGAGGAATGCTACACAGTACACTCTAAAAAAGCTAAGTCTGTTGCTCTGGACATTCAAAAAACAAAACAAAACTGTACTGTGAACGCGGTTTTACGTCGTAAACGAATGGAGAATACGGCCGATGGACAGAGGAATACGGCGTCACCAGCATCCCAGTAGGCCATTAACTCTTTTTTTCCCTTCATTATGGCTCCCAAACATATGTGTTTTTTGATAATTATGTAGGGTACTGTGTTAGGATAGGCTAAGTGCTTGGTAATACAGTACTGTATGGTGCAGTATCAAAGTCAAAGTCAACTTTATTGTCAGAACTGCAATATGTACAGGACATACACAGGATTGAAATTGCGTTTCTCTCAGTCCCTCGGTGCAACAGTAACCATCTAAACACTAAAACATTTAATAAACATAAGCATGAAATAGTAAAAGTGTAACACTGTCCTGAGTTTTTTCATAGTAGTATAAAAGTATAAAAATTTACACCAACACTGAAACACCAAACACCCCTAAAACACCAAACACCCATTGAACATAAGCATAAAATGAAATAATAAAATATATGTACGTATATTTCGACACGTCGAAAATCGGTTTACGACGCAGCGTAGGAACGGATCTACGTTGTAAGTCGAGGACTACCTGTATATTGATCCATTATCGTCTGCTTGTGTCAGGGCAGCAGCGTGAGCAGGGAGGTCCAGACATCTCTTTCCACAGCCACCTCCTCCAGCTCTTTGGGAGGTGTTCCCAGGCCAGACGTAGTCTCTCCAGTGAGGTCTCCTCTCAGTTGAACAAGGGGCCTCCCTCACATTTTTCTTAAAGAGACACATTGCTCACGCCCTCACTATCCATCCTTCAGTTCCAACCATTTTATACTGCCATCCGGTGGTCAAAAATGTACTACACACAAAAAATAACCAACATTTCTTCTTAAATTTGACAATACATGTAGTCCCCGACTTACGAGTATGCATCTCATTAAAAAAAAATATATATATATATATTTTTTTTTTACTTTTTTTATTTTTATGAATACATGTACAGTACTGTACAGTCACCAAGCACTTAGCCTACATCCTAACACAGTTTTTAAAGATGGAGTGAGTTGAATTGTCTCCCTTTCACATAAAGGGAGCTAGCTCCCTTTATGGGAATGGACCTTACCAAGCTCCGCCCACAGGGCCGCGTTTCATTGGCTAATGCCCATTACACGTCACAGCACAGCTTCCACGTGCGTGCCGGTCTCACAAAACAAACGCTACGGTAGCGTTTGTGAGACCGTCACCACATGCTACTTACATTGCTAGCTAGCATACGTGCAGAATTTTTCTGCGTCAGGGCTGGAAAAATGGTCCTCCACCGTTAGTGGGGTATCTGTACAGGAGATGTCAGGTACCCTGACCGTATTTGTGGAAGTAAAATTCACCGTTTCCCTATATGTGAAACTGAATGCCTTGCTTGGATCAAAGCTTGTGCACGACCACAAAACTGAACAATTATTTCTTTCACCAGCAGAGAAGGGTTGACCTGCTTTTGAAACCTGCTAGTTAACAACACGCGGTCACGATGAGAGAAAGCCACAGTTCACTGAACGTCCTGGAAGTTGGGAAGAAACAGCTCTGCTAACTCCACATGAGCTAGCTAACACAACGAGCTCTACTGTCGATTTCACCTAAAACTGCACAAAATCGTGACACGAAGGCTGGATTTTAACTAACACACCGAACGGCTGAGCTCGTTAGCCCTCACAAAAGTCGCTGTCGGCGTGTTTAGCAGCTAAAGCAGCAACGGCTAACCAATGGAGATTACAGTTAGCATTAGCTTTGCGACCAAGGCACACTCAAAGTTTTGCCAACAATAGAAATCGCTGATTTCAAAAGTAACCCTCAAAACCATGAATGCCTGACTTTCCCAGCCTTCCAGGACAATAGGCATCAGTGATCCTGTCCACAGCTGTAATAATGCTGAGCGTGTGAGCTGCTGTTTTCCTCATCAGACGGTAGCATTAGCGGTGACGCGCACGCTGTTGGAGGCATCGCGTGGCTCAAACAACTTGATAACGTCCAAAAATAATACAGGTAGCCCTCTAGTTACGTCAGGGATTGGGACCTACATGTGTGACTTAGGTCGATGTTGTCGTACCTCGCGGACCAAAAACACCTGCCTGTCGTAGGTCCGCGTTTCTGACATAGGTCGCGGCTATACCGCTAACGGAGCGCCGCACACATATTTAATGGCATGAGACTGAAAAAGGAGACATACTAGGCCATGAACATGCACAGAACTGTACAGTAAATGAATACAGTACTGTACAAATAATAAAAAAATATAATGTCTTACTTTGAGCTGGTCAAAGCCTGCCTTCGTCTTATAGCATCAGCTCGGGTGAGAGCTCCCACAGCTTCCTTACGCTCCACACGCACACACGTGGTCAAAACTGTTTAAAAGAATGACTGTTAGCTTCTTAACTTCATACATTTGGAGCCAGAAAAAAAAAAACTTACTGAAAGCCGTTTCTCCGCGATGTTCCTCCCTCCAAAACAGCTGCTCGGCGTTAGCTACGGTTAGGCCGCGCCAGTAGCAGCACTGGTTAGCATGTCAGTTCATTCAAAAAGGCTGTCGGCTTTGTATCTCCGCGTTAGCTCGGTGTCCCCCGACTGCCAGGCGGACATTTGCGGCGAGCTCGCGGCCGCAGATGGCTCCTCCGCGGCATGTCGGCTCGGTGTCTTCGCCTGTGTTAGCTGCTCTGTTAGCTGCTGTCGTTAGCATGTCGGGCGGCGTTGTGGCCGCCGATCGCGGGGCGATCCGCGGCTGCTCCTCCGGGCCTGAGACGTCCACAGAGTTGGCCGAGTGTTTCCAGCAAATTTATCCGTATGAGGCAACCCTGAACGGACACACGGTCCTCTAAAGCCAGCTGACAGGAGCCTCTGGAGCTACTGTAGTAAAATGGCGACCGGAAACGACCGGAAGTTGCGTAAATACGATCAAATTGTAATTAAAAACGAAATATTAATAATTATACTTTATTTATAAAGCCATTTAAAACAACCACAGCTGCAACAAAGTGCTATACACATGAAATTAATAACATTTAAACACACAAAAAAAAAAAAAAATAATTTTTTTTTTTTTTTATCATATTTTTATTAAATATGATAAAATCGTAAGTCTGAGTTGCCGTAGGTCGCAGGTGACGTAGGTCGAGGGTTTGCTGTAATAACATGAACTTGTTGGTTCCCCTGTCCATTGTCATGGCTGATATTTTGTTGGAATCCGGCAGAAATGATACACACTATTCGACTCAGAAATACCCTGCAGAGAGTCAGTCGACGCCATGTTTCCATTGAAACTAATGCTGCGCTTGGGAGACGTGCAGCCATGTCGGAGCTTAGGGGGCGTTTCTGGGCGGAGCTTGGTAAGGTCCATGGAGCCTGCAGGGAAGAGGGAGACACTTCAACTCACTCCTTCATCTTTAAAAACTGTGTTAGGATAGGCTAAGTGCTTGGTGACTGTACAGTACTGTACATTTATTTATTTATAAATAAAAAATAAATAAAAAATACTGTATATACAGTACTGTATATTTTTAATAAATAGATAAATGTACAGTCACCAAGCACTTAGCCTATCCTAACACAGTTTTTAAAGATGGAGTGAGTGGAATTGTCTCCCTCCTCCCTGCAGGCTCCTTTCACATATAGGGAGCTTGCTCCCTTTATGGGAAAGGGAGACAATTCAACTCATTCCTTCATCTTTAAAAACTGTTTTAGGATAGGCTAAGTGCTTGGTGACTGTACAGTACTGTACATGTATTCATTAAAAAAATTTTTTTTTTATTATTATTATTATTTTTTTTTTTACCATGTGATCCTACTTACGAATTTTTGACATGCGAGCGCCCCCTAGGGACGGAACTCGCTCGTAAGTCGGGGACTACCTGTAAATACTAATTATTGTCAAATTTTAAACAATAATATCATTTATCGCAATAATTTGAGAGAATTAATCGCCCAGCAAAATGTGTTAATTGTGACGGGCCTAGTGTTTGATGCTAATCCAAACCAAATGTTTTATCAGTTCTAGACACTTCCCTAATGTAATCCTCAAATTTTAAAATAATTCAAAATAAACCCTAAATATTTGAATATCTATTTTATGATTTTGAAATGCTGATTTCATCCCATCACCTTTGACAAGCTGATGTATTTACCGTATTTTCTGGACTATAAGTCGCACCTTTTTGCCTAATTTGCATGCCCTGCGACTTATAGAGAGGTGAGACTCGTTTATGGATTTTCCCCCATATTTTTAGACCAATTTTTGGCTCAGATATGACAGTTTTTCCATTTTGGCAAAAATGTTGCAGTACCACTTTCAGCCGCTAGGGGTGCAGTACCACCTTTGTCCGCTAGGGTACACCGACCGTTCCCACCTCATGTGTCCGACGAGAGCCTCCTCTGGTCGGACTCAGTCTGTCGCAGCCCGGCCTTCTGCTCTGGAGGTATGAACTAGCTCCTTCGCTGTTAGCTCAGTGTTTGTTAGCAAAATAGGTCAAGAACCACAGGACAGATTTTGATCAAACTTACAGAACGTAATCACTAGATGGATATTTACAACTGATTAGCTTTATGAGATGTTTGAGATAAAATTCAATGTTTTATAGACGTAAATGTGTCGCGGTTAGCTTTGTTGATTTTTCCTTGTACGTTTGAGCAAATAGCTCATAAACCACACAGCAGATTTTTTTCAAACTTACAGAAAGTAATCACTAGATGTACATTTACAAACTGTTAGCTGTTGGAGTTATTTGAGATAAAATTCGATGTTTTATAGACGTAAATGTGTCGCGGTTAGCTTAGTTGTTTTTCCTTGTACTTTTTCAAAGCGAAAAAATTTAAATCCAGCAGATTTGACCATTACGTGAATTTATTAAGGAACGGTTAAGCTAAGACACATGTTTGCTATAATTTTCAGCAGACAAATAATTGTTTTTACCGTGTTAATCTTGTGAAAAGTCCTTCCGTGCATGCTTCTGTGGTCGTCATTTTCAGCAGGGCAAATGACGCGCTGACGCGTCGCGTAGCGGTGACGCATAATAGATGCGACTTATATAAAGGTGCGACCTGTTTATGGATTTTTCCAATTTATTGACAATAATTGGACAAAGCGACTTATATAAAGGTGCGACCTATAGTCCAGAAAATACTGTAGACGTGTTTTAGTAATAAATATTTCAGTAATGCAGCTGATTCAAACTGGAGAATTCATTATTGGTCATGTGTCTGTGTTCAGGCTGGTTTCGGCTACGGCCTGCCCATTTCCCGCCTGTATGCCAAGTATTTCCAGGGGGACCTGCAGCTCTACTCTATGGAGGGCTACGGCACCGCAGCTGTCATATATTTAAAGGTGAGTTCAGCCTTTTCTCTGTATCTTCTGTGGGAATGAGTCTAAATGAAACTTATGATCTGCAGATCATCTAAAGTGAGAGATTCACTTATGTGTCTCCACGAGCTATCGTCAAGTTTATAAACGAGTCTCTAAATAAACCACGCAGCGAGTGATAATGCAGCACAGATAAGATGAGATTGTGAAGCCACATAATAAGCACCAGGCCAGGTGTGTGTGTTATCAGGATCCGGAGTGATTTGGTTCTGTCCTGTACCTCCAGGCCTTGTCCTCGGAGTCGGTGGAGAGGCTTCCTGTGTTCAACAAGTCCGCCCTGCGACATTACCAGGCCAGCATAGAGGCTGACGACTGGTGCATGCCCAGCAAGGAGCCAAAGAATCTTGGCAAGTATGAGAGGACCCACTGATGGTGGACGAGGAGGACACTGGAGTGGAGACGAGTGGGAGAAGTCACCAGCATACAGCTGAACGTGGAGTTGTGTTTTGAAACACACAGAAGAGACATGACAGAACCAACCGGAACCACATGCCAGATGATTGAGCTCAACAAAACCTCCAGCTCCACTGATCATTTGTGGTTTTAAAGCCGTTTTCTCCACATGAACGCCAAAGATGGTGACGGTTTGAACACTTTGTTCTGGACGTTTTTCTGCCGCCGAGCTTCACTCGAGTTCTTCACGGCTGAGAACAGACAATGAGCTTCTTTAACAATCGTTTGGTCTGGATAGACCAGCTGAACCAACAAGAGTGCAAAGCCACTTTTACCAGGTTCCACACTTGCTTCATTTGCTGTAAATCCTCCAGGTTTGCTGCTACATCACACACCGGGCCGTCAGCGTCGAAGTGGTTGCTGCAGACATGTGCATTCTCTCAAGCTGCTTTTAGGAAATCTCAAAAATCCATCTAAAGAAAGCTATGGCTGTGTCTCAATTCAGGGGCTGCGTCCTCATGAGGACCCAGCCTAGCTGGGCCGAGTAGGCCACGCACTCACAAGACCGGGTGGGCTGAGCGAAACTGCTGAAATGGGACGGTCTAGCCTTCAGGTTTGCCGGCATTGAAGTGGGTGGGGCGTTCTCTTGAAGTGGGTGGGAAGTTCTTGTGTGCGCGCTTGTGTGTGTGTGGAAAGAGAAGGGACGCCGCTAAAATATATTAGTTAGCTGAATACATGTATATATATTAGTGTTTCTGAGTTTACTGTTTGTTAAGAACTGATTACAAATCAGCTTATAAGGGGCGATCTGTTAAAACCCAGAGTGGACCTCCGAAATGCAAGTTGTCCAGTAGCTCAGTTGGTAAATCAACTTGCGATTGGTGCAGAGATGCTTTTCTCGAAGCTGGTTCGAATCTCACTCGGTACGGTTAAAACTTATTTTACGTTTGTCTTTTATTGGATAAAAAAATGAGGACTGAGATTAAAAGGAAGGAGTTTGTGAAACTCCTTCTTTTTTTTTATCCAATAAAAGACAAACGTAAAATAAGTTTTAACCGTACCGAGTGAGATTCGAACCAGCTTCGAGAAAAGCATCTCTGCACCAATCGCAAGTTGATTACCAACTGAGCTACTGGACAACTTGCATTTTGTAGGTCCACTCTGGGTTTTAAAAGATTGCCCCTCAGAAAATCCTTGCTACGCACGTGTAAAATAATCTGATTTGTAATCAGTTCTTCAAAAACAGTAAACTCAGAAACACTAATATACTGTATATTCAGCTAACACAATTTTTTTTTGTCGTTTCTGTAGTTAAATTTTAATGAGATATATTCGAGCTGAGGTTGTTTGAGATGACTAAATAAAGGTTGAATGAATATTCGCGCTGAGGTTGTTGTCAGAACGAGCTGATGACTCAACAACACGCAGCAGCCCCGACCCTGCACGCAGAAAGTCCCCCCCCCGCGAAATCTCTGCTGGCGCTATGAATTCTGGGATAGCCTCCGTCTTGAAGGTTCCACGGATGCATCCTTCGATTTCGGCAGGAAGTAGGCCGCATTCCTCGGCCGCATGAGGAGGAGTCTTCGAATTGGGACAGTCCTCCGCGCGGGGCAATGACGTATGCGGCCGACAAATGCGCACTCATGAGGATGCAGCTGAATTGAGACACAGCCCATGTCTGGTCCTCTGGACATTCACAAAACAAAACAAAAAAGTAGAAACATTTTATCTTTCGTCCGAAAGACTTCCTCAGTCTGAGCTGCTGTGTTCAGCTCAGTCTTATAAATAGCACCCTCTCACAGTGGATCAACCAGTTTACTGATGACAGCCGAAACCAGCTGCTCACATGATCAAGGAGGACCATCAGCCTAACGATGGATCATTAGCACCCTGATGGTCGAGATGGTTTTGGCTGTCATCAGCAAACTGGTTGATCCACTGTGAGAAGGTGCTATTTATAAGACTGAGCTGAATACAGCATCTCAGACTGAGGAAGTCTTTCAGATGAAAGACGAAACGTTTCTACTTTTTTGTTTCCGAATGTCCAGAGGACCAGCCAGCTTTTTTAGATTTTTCTACCTGGATTATTGAGCATGCATCAGGGTAGTCAAAAATCCATGTTTGAAAATGAACCATCTCAAAAACTAACAGCGAACAAATAGTAAAACTCCTGAGTCAAGTTTGTGCGTCGGGTTAGTCAAAAATCCATGTTTGAAAATGAACCATCTCAAAAACTAACAGCGAACAAATAGTAAAACTCCTGAGTCAAGTTTGTGCGTCGGGTTAGAGAAGCCCAGCTGAAGCTCCCAGAGAGAGATTCCTCCGGTTAAACAAACCAGAACGTGTTGGACACAGAGGGAGCAAAGTCTGTTTATTGCTTCATTCACACAACTTCTGCAAACTGAATCCTTTTCTTTCTTCTGCTTTGTAACAAATAAGCTGTTCCATAATTAGTTTTTCTGAATCTAATCTCTTTATATGAGATTGTAAAAGTCGCTGTTCTGTAGCAGTGAGTGAATCAAGCACAAACGAGTTTCAATTGAAAGGAAAATGTTTGAAACATATCTGCTGCCAATATGTCAGGTGTAAATCCAAACTAAATAACATCAGCCAGGTTCACTTCTTTTATCTTCATGTAACTTCAATTTAATGTGACCTAAACACATTTTAACTGTTTTCTAACACTTTCTGCCAATAAGGACATGATCTGTGCTGCTTATTTGATCATTTAACAAAGTGTATTGTTTAAGTCAGAGGAATGTAGAAAATATTTTTTTTTCAGAGTGAGAATAAGCTTTACAGTATCATCATTGTACCAAAATACAGTGAGATTATGTTCGAACAGTCGTCCGAAAGATGGGCACAGTGCACGTTGCAGCTGCTCCTTGAGAGTGCAGCCCTCATTCTTTTTTAGCATACATTTTAGATAGAAAAGGTAGAAAAGGCCATGTGGATAGAATAATGGTATTACAAAGAAGATCTCTTCACATCTTGTCCTATCAGGACACAATTTGAGCCATCAAAAAAACTACCAGCAAGAACACTAAACACATTACATGTGCATTTGACAAGACTGTGAGATTTGAGCACTTCCAGATAGGCCATAGTCCTGATAAGATGTTGGTGTCAGCCGGTGCAGTTCTGATAAGCATTCGTAGACATTCTCAAG
>JBBPBX010024093.1:0-39964 GCA_038048925.1 Garcialebias charrua
TGATGCCAACCTACGAAAAGTACTCGACCGTGCTAAAGAGGTAAATCTAAAACTCAACTCTCTGAAATGCAAGTTCAGGCTGAACCAAGTCAGCTATGTTGGACATGTGTTTACTGCTCAAGGTTTAAAGGCTGACCCATCAAAAACAAAGGCAATAAGTGACATTCCAGTGCCAACGGACATTTCAGCCTTACAAAGGTTTCTCGGCATGGTCAACTACCTGGGAAAATTTATACCAGCCTACAGTGAAATCTCTGCTCCACTCCGGCAACTCACGCACAAAGACACAGAGTGGTTATGGAACGAACCACAGCAGCGTGCTTTCGAGACATTGAAGGGACACATGTCCAACCCTCCAGTACTCTCTTATTACAACGTTCACAAACACGTTACACTCACCTGTGATGCTTCACAATATGGACTTGGTGCAGCGTGCATGCAGGAAGGCAAACCAGTAGCCTATGCTTCACGTACCCTGACAGACACTGAAACAAGGTATGCCCAAATCGAAAAAGAGCTGCTGGCTGTTGTTTTTGCATGCTCAAAATTCCACGACTACATCTATGGCAAACAGATAACCGTTGAAACTGATCATCAGCCTCTTGTGACAATAATAAAAAAGCCCATCCATGCAGCACCTGCCAGGCTGCAAAGGATGATGATGAGGCTGCAGAAATACAACATTAACCTTGTATACAAGAGCGGCAAACAAATGCACCTGGCCGACACACTATCAAGAGCGCCGAGGAGCTGCACCACCCAACATGCAAATGAAGTGGATGATTTTGACGTGATGTCTGTGAGTTACATATCTTCGGCTCGTTTGGAGGAATTAAAAGAGCACACAGCTACAGACCCAACTCTCCAGTCACTCACCGGCATCATCAAACATGGATGGCCCGTCAAACTGCGTTCTCTTCCAAATGTAGCACATCCGTACTTTCCCTTTAGGGATGAACTCACTGTTGTCGAGGGCGTTGTAATGAAGGGGCAGAGAACTGTAATTCCCCTCTCATTACAGAAAACGTATGTGGACATACTTCACAGAGGACACCCAGGTGCTGAGGCCACCAAGCGCAGGGCAAGAGACATAGTGTTCTGGCCCACAATGACAAGAGACATTGACGAGGTAGTACAGACATGCTCGGCATGTAATAGTACTAAACCGCATCAACAGAAGGAGCCACTGCAGCTGCACCCCATTCCAGAGCTACCCTGGTCCATAGTGGCCACCGACATCTTTGAGTGGCATGGCAAACATTACTTGGTACTCGTCGACTCATACTCTGGCTGGTTCGAGATTGACCTGCTTCGTGATCTCACATCTGCTACAGCCATTGGGAAGCTGAAACGTCATTTTGCAGTCCATGGAGCACCTCACACTCTTATATCAGACAATGGCAGGCAGTTTACAAGCCAACGCTTTAAAGACTTTGCCAAACAGTGGGACTTCGCTTTGGTCAAGAGCAGCCCCGAGTACCCTCAGTCCAATGGATTAGCTGAGAGAGCTGTTCGCAGTGCCAAAAGCCTCATGGAAAAGTCTTACAGAGACAAAACTGACATTTTTCTCAGCCTGCTGAACTTAAGGAATGTACCTCGTGATACCACACTGGGATCTCCGGCACAACGACTCATGTCGAGACAAACACGTACCACACTTCCTCTCCCAAAGGAACTGCTGGCACCGGACACGTGTGATCCTGAGGGCATCAGTGCTCAACTCCTCCACAAAAGATTGGCACAGAAGACGTACTATGACAGGACGAGCCGACCTCTTCAGCCACTGGAGAATGGACAAGTTGTCAGGCTACAAACACAAAAGGGTCATGACCGCATGGGAACCATCAAGGAAATGTGCTCTGAGCCCAGGTCTTATCTGGTTCAGTCGGAAGGACAAACCTATAGGAGGAACAGGAAACACATCCTACCTGTGGCAGAGCCTCCCCCATCTGAGTTTGATCCAGACGACTCTCTGGATCAGGGTGCTGGCCCTGTCCCAGGCAAGCCCATCGCCGTCACCGGACAAATGCGGCAGGAAGTGGACTCGGAGTATTATGGGGTCCAAGTTCCGGTTGCTAATCCATCCTCACCGGTGACAAACAAACTCTACACGACACGCTCAGGCCGTGTCAGCAAACCGAATCCCAAGTATTTGGACTAGTGCCATTGACTGTGTATTTTGTTGCTATAGCCCTACAATGTGGCTGCATTGTTCATATGGTTATGATTATATAAAAAAAAAAATAAAAAAAAAAGTTATCCAATGTTGTTATCCAATCTACATGTATTTGTTTAGGTTTATAGTGATGAAGTGTTTTCTCATCAGGTCTAGGTATTAAATTTAAAAACTGCAAGTTAGCATGTTACTGTTGAAATGGCGGCACAAGTGACTGTTTAATGTTTAGGATGATAGGCATGAGCTAAGGAGAAAGGATGTAGAATATTGACTGTGCACACAGTAATATTGAGCCTTCACAGCTGCCGTAGTTCTGGGGAATTCCGGGTCTGCGCATGCGCACCTGGCTGTTGGGTTAACGCTTGGGCATGAGGCAGGTTCGGACCCGTTACTGCTCTGTAATATAACAGCGTTATCAGTTATTAAAACAAGTTGTCATCTACTTCAACTCGAGTGCTTATTATCACAACACTCAACATCCACCTTTCTCTTTCTCAGCTGGCTTTTCGGTTTGAAGTCGATGTCGTATTTTCCATGAACAGTCCGAAATCTGATTGTTTTCGCTTAGTATGTTTTGCTGCGTTCAACTTCCACCTTCGCGCCATTGTTTTTAGAAGCTGCATGAGCGTGACCTAAAGCTCTCATCTGATTGGTTGCCGTGAATGTCAATCAAGGGGCGGGACATTTTCAGTTGTCATCTGATTGGTTCTTCTGCATGTCAATCAAGTAACGGGATGTTTCATTGGCTGACAATTTTTTAATGTCACGCTGTGGGAAAAAAATAATAATAATAATGTCACGCTGCGATCGACCAGTAATGCCTCCGCGATCGACCGGTCGATCGCGATCGACGTAATGAGCAGGTCTGCGGTAAATGGACTGTACTTACATAGCTCATTTCTATCTTATCAAGACAAAGCTCTTTACAACAATCTGTGCCTCATTCACCCATTCATACAGTACTTTACTAGATCTCTACAAAGAATAGTCAGAGCTTTATCACATTCATACACTGATGGGACACACATCAGAGGCAATGCGAGGTTCAGTGTCTTGCCCAGGGACACTTGAACATGTGACTGTGTTGGTGAAATCAAACCCCCAACTCTTGCATTGGAGGACAACTGCTCTAACCACTCAATTAACACTTAACCTCACATTATCTATGCTGCTGATTATTCATGCTGCTGATCTCTTGCATTTAAGCTGCTGTATTCATAGCTGTCTGCTCACAGCAGACTCATGTTCAGGCTGCTGTTTAATACACCGTAATATATTATTATTGTTTACTAAACAATAATAATATATTACGGTGTATTAAAAAAAGGGGGGGGTGGAGGAGAACAACTCAAAATGACTTGAAATTAAAAGTTCCTGACTTGATACTTGACTAGGACTTGAGGTCAAAGACTTGAGACTTGACTCAGACTTGCAACACAGTGACTTGGTCCCACCTCTGTTGTTTAGTGTATATCTTAGATCCTTGTATACTGTTTCTTTTTAGACTTTATGTTTTTGCTAGTTTTGGGTGTAGCTGGGACCTTGATTACACAGTTTTATTCCACCTCTTGTATCATATATGAGAATGACAATACAGAACCTTAAGTTGACTTATATAAAAAACATCCACCATAGGGGTGGGGGGTCACTGGTGCCCATATCCAGCAGTCACTGTAGCCGTTTTCGCATTGGCCAGCCCTCAGTGGCCCGGAGCTCCCCTGGGTGTCTCTGGGCCACCCGCGTTCATTACGCATTTGCCGCAAAGCCGCCTTGAAGTGGGTGGGCAGTTCTCTGGAAGTGGGTGGGGTGCTCTCTTCACGTGGGTGGAGTGTTCGTGTTTTAAGAGAGGAGACTCGGCAAAAAAAAAATTGTTAGCTGGATATATATATATTAGTGTTTCTGCGTTTAATTTTTGTTAATAACTGATCACAAATCAGCTTATGTTACAACGTAAATAACACGAAGCGCACACCCATTTCCGCCTTTCAGCGCGACCTGAATGTCATTAAACAGCATTAAACAATAACTAATATTGTCTAACTGTTGCGCGCAGCCAGGGTTTTAAAATATAACGAATAATCTCTAACTTTTACGTGCAGCTAAAATGTCAGGAGGAGTGATTGCTATATGGGCAAGTTGGACACCTGAAAATTCAGTCTGTTCGGATAGCACAACGAGTAAATGCGTTAACGTTTTGACCGGGAGAAGTGGGTTCGCTTCCAGCCTGGGACAAAGTTATTTTACTTTCTTTTTCTTTTTATTCACATTTTCTTTTAAATAAAAAGGAGTTTGCAAACAAACTCCTTTTTATTTAAAAGAAAATGTGAATAAAGAGAAAAAAAAAGTAAAATAACTTTGTCCCAGGCTGGAAGCGAACCCACTTCTCCCGGTCAAAACGTTAACGCATTTACTCGTTGTGCTATCCGAACAGACTGAATTTTCAGGTGTCCAACTTGCCCATATAGCAATCACTCCTCCTGACATTTTAGCTGCACGTAAAAGTTAGAGATTATTCGTTATATTTTAAAACCCTGAATGCGCGCAACAGTTAGACAATATTAGTTATTGTTTAATGCTGTTTAATGACATTCAGGTCGCGCTGAAAGGCGGAAATGGGTGTGCGCTTCGTGTTATTTACGTTGTAACATAAGCTGATTTGTGATCAGTTATTAACAAAAATTTAACTCAGAAACACTAATTCAGCTAACAATTGTTTTAGGGGTTTCTCGTTTCTGTAGTTAAATTTGAATGAAATTCAACCCTCGCGCTGAGGTTGTTTGAATGAGTCCCGCCCCTGCTGCAAACAACGAATCAAATGAGAGCTGAAACTAGCCCTGTCGGGCTCGGCCCGATAAGAACCACGGTGAAGATGGTTCCAGAACAAGGGTGGATCCCGGGCGGAAAAGGTAAATGCGAAGACGCCGAACCCGGGTTAGAAGCTGGGAGAGCCGGGGAGGGCCGGCCAATGCGTAAGCGGCTTGTGTGAGAGGCAGAGGACACCCTGGACAGGTCTCCAGTCCATCACAGGAACACATAGAGACAAACAACATTCACTCGCTCACACCTAGAGACAATTAAGAGTTAGCAATCAGTCTAACATGCATGTGTTTGGTCTGTGGGAGGAAACTGGAGTACCTGGAGAAAACACACGCATGCACGGAGAGAACATGCAAACTCCACCCAGATAGGCCCTGGTCAGGATTCGATCCTGTGATTTTCTTGCTGAGAAGCAACAGCTCTACCAACTGAGCCACCATGTTAAAAAAACAAACATGAAAAATGTATTTTTCATGATATTACCTCCAAAAAGGTTTGGCCCTTGATCAGATTTTTAATTAAAGCTTCCTGTTAAAATTGAGTTGAACCCCTCTGAGTTCAAAGGTCATGCAAATTTAATGAAAAATTAGAAGCTGGTGTGTAGTTGAAGCTCCGCTTTAAGGTCTGAAGAGGCTCATGATAAATGAGATGAGACACCAGTCAGTTGAGTTGGTGGAGAAACTTACAGGAATTGTTCAATTCTCTTGTTCTCACATGAGGCTCACATTTCCAACCAGCTTCTTATGTTGTTTCCTTGGTTGACATTTTCCAGCAGCATTTCTCCTAGTTGAGTTATACTGTACTGAAAATATGAATGAGTAAAGGTGGGAAAGTCTTCAAATGTATGTTCTTGATTTCATATTTTGACATCACATCGTCCCAGACGTTTGAACTGGGCGGTGGAGACTTTTTATGTCCACTGTATGTTTTGTTGAAATAACGGCATCTATTCATAACTTGTGTTTAACAGCGACTCTGGAACGTTTCTTGGACTTGGAACTGTGACTGGATCAGTAGCGATTTACATTGCTTTCTCCCTCCAGGTAACGCCAGCATCAAAGTAAATGATCCATGAAGGAACAAAGCAGAAGTGACCGTGTTGTTTTCTGTTCTACAGAAGCTGTATTATGTCCGGGAGTCCCATGGCATTGTTGTGACGGATCTGGCCTTCCTGCCTGACTCCGTGAAAGGCAAAAGTCTGAAGGGGAGGAATGAAACAGCCATGTTGAGCGTAGCTGTAGACAGTCGCTGTCAAGTCCATACTGTAGCCATCCAGAGTAAGTCTGCCTCCACCAGCCCCCACAACAACAATGTGTTTTAGAAGCTCATTTGTCTTTGTGTTCCCCTCAGGATATTTCCCCATCTGGCTCGTCATGATGTTCTGTGCTCTGATGGTGGTGGCAGTGGTACTCCTTCTACAATACCTCTTTCCAGGATTTCTTTAATTACGTGGCTCAGGGTGCTCTACCACTGACAAATCTCCAACAGAACTCAGTCCAGACATCTCCATGTCCCAGTACTGCTCCATGTCCCAGTACTGCACAACCACAGAACCCAGTGAAACCAAACCACAACCAGCTTTACTTTCAGCTGTGATTGTTCTCAGTGAGCTTTGGATTCACTATAATGTTGATTTAGTGACTGATCAATAGCTGAAAACTTTTGACATAAATCGAAAATGAGTTAATTTTTTTCAATTTTGTGCAATCATAATTCACATTGTTCTCTTCTAAGCATAATAAACATGTTAAAATATTTGTTATCGTAATAACTAAGTTTACAGTGTCATACAGAATTTATTTGTAGGTCCACTTATGAGTCAAAAACAGGTCTGCTCTAAGTCCATGGAAAATAAAGTGTTAAGCTTGATTAATCACATCTTCTGTCAGATTTACATTTAACTGTAAATGTAAAACATCAGCATAAAACATGTCTTAATGTAGAAAAGGTGACTTAATTTGTAAAATCATTTCCACATTACTGTATTTTGTTAGATGGACAGTAGAAATAAAAGAAATGAAGTGAAGTTTTGGTCAGAGGGTCTCTGTTGTACAGTATTTGGTTTGAGGGTGTCCAGCAAATCCCACCCTCAGACCAGATGTTGACATGTAGAACGGCTCATATGGAAAAATACGATGAGCAGGCTTTGTGTGTGGGGGGAGGTTATATGTATATATGTGTGTGTGTGTGTATATGTATGTATGTATATACATACATATATATATATATGTATATATATGTATGTATTTGTATGTATGCATGTATATATATATATATATATATATGTATGTATATATGTAAATGTGACTCTATATAGGCACGTCACATCCGGGACCCAGTCCCTCAATCTTCTCGCAAAGCAAGGATTCCGAGGGACTAAGCACTCTGGCGGTCATACGGGATTCATAGAACCGTAGTTACAGTAGTAACTTTCGTTCTATTTACGTTTTTTTTTTTTTTTATTGAGTTTTACATAAGTAGTAAAACTCTCGCCTCTTTGTTGAAAAAAATATGCCCCCTTGTAAAAAAAAGAATGTTTCAGAGATGATCACATCTGCCCCAGAACTGACCAGAATTTTCAAGGCATGACGTTTTTTAGAAGGCTACGAGCATTTACATGCAGGAAATGAAGACCTGACATGTTTTAAAGTCATCTGGTGTACTGTAGTTAGTGGGGGGTCCAGGGTTGGGCTGAATCCCTGAGAGCAGTAACATTAGACATTTTCTTGAATTCTTTGTCACTGATGATTTAATAGTGTGACAATTAGCCCCCATAATTAAACCATTGACGCGATCATTCAGAACCCAAAAACAAAGTTGCAGGGATGGGCAGACCCAGATGTGTTAACAAGATTCAGTGATTCCAGATAGTCTGAGATCTGAAAATAATGACAATATGAATGGTGCGGTCTATGTGCAAGTTCAAGTGGTTAGTTCAAGGTATCTCAGCCACAAATACATTTTTATTTGTCGATTCCAACAAAACATATGTTCAAATTGGCATTAATTAGTTCTAGATGAACTATAGAGAAGTGAAGAGGTTTAGAAAACATCTGGTTCAACAGCTGTGAAACACGTGAGGCTGTTCCAACATACAGGTGCATCTCAATAAGTTACAATAACGTGAAAATTAGATTTTTTTTGTGGTCATTTCAGAAAGTAAAACTCATTAGATTAATTACAAATAAATATGTCAAGCTTTTATATTCGATTATTTTGATGATTATGGCTGACAAACAATCCATCCATCATCTTTACCCGTTTCTTCCTTTTCGGGTTGCAGGAGTCACTGGTGCCCATGTCCTCTGCTGGTTCTGGTCCACTGGGTTCTCTGAAGTCCAGTCCTTGCAGCATCCAGCAGGACATTTTAGAGACTTCATGCTTCCTGCTGCTGACGAGCTTCATGGAGATGCTGGTTTCATTTTCCAGCAGGACTCGACTCCGGCCCACACTGACAAATGGAAGCTGGTTCTGGAATATTCTCATTTTCTGAGGAACTAAGTTTTTTTTTTTTTTCATTATTTTAAGCCATAATCATCAAAAATACTGTACAAAAACTAAAGGCTTGAAATATTTTACTCTGTGTAAAGAATAAGTTTCACTTTCTAAAATGATTGACAATATAACTCATGAAATTCTATGTTCATCAGAATAAAGCTCACCAGTTTTTACTGGTGGTTTGAAGCTGGATGAATTCTGCACAGCTTCACACACGGTCAGGGAAACTGTACAAGTCTACAAATTTACTGCTAATGCATCACAGCATCAGTCTGTCAGGTGTCAGTGAAGGCATCACAGCATCAGTCTGCCAGGTGTCAGTGAAGGCGTCGCAGCATCAGTCTGTCAGGTGTCAGTGAAGGCGTCACAGCATCAGTCTGTCAGGTGTCAGTGAAGGCGTCGCAGCATCAGTCTGTCAGGTGTCAGTGAAGGCGTCACAGCATCAGTCTGTCAGGTGTCAGTGAAGGCGTCACAGCATCAGTCTGTCAGGTGTCAGTGAAGGCGTCACAGCATCAGTCTGTCAGGTGTCAGTGAAGGCGTCACAGCATCAGTCTGTCAGGTGTCAGGCCAAGTTGTCTCTGGTTTTGGAATCCTCTTGGTCACTGGTCCGGTCCCAGTCTTTCATGGAGGCTTCCATCATGAAGTCCTCTCTGAGGACGCTCCAGGCAGGTTTCTCCTCTGGATCAGGAGTCTGCACAAAAATATCACACACACACATCACTCTGCAGCACACACCAGGGCAGACGATAACCCATAGTAGCATTTAGATTCCAGATGGATGTTCTGGGCTATTTGATGGTATTGTATTTGTTGCTCTGGTTTCTCAGACGAACATAGGGCTGGGCGATATATCAATATTTTTAAAATATCGAGATTATTTAAAACGCGATATAAACTTAGTCTATATAGACATAAAACAATATAGTCGTATACTATGTATAAAGATTAAATCCAGCCGTTTTGCTCCCAGTCTGACTGCTGGCTGCAGCCTTTCACACAACTCCCCCTCCCTCACTGACAAACCCGCTCCTCCCCGGCTACTCGCTTTAAGGATATCTATCCATAGATATCTATCCATCTATCTATAGATATCTATCCATCTATCTATAGATATCTATCCATCTATCTATAGATATCTATCCATCTATCTATCCATCTATCTATAGATATCTATCCATCTATCTATAGATATCTATCTATAGATATCTATCCATCTATCTATAGATATCCATCCATCTATCTATAGATATCCATCCATCTATCTATAGATAGCCATCCATCGATCTATAGAAAAAAAGCGTTCAATACAGAAACAACTGGACTTTATTTGTAACAGAAGACGTTTCACTTCCCATCCGGGGAACTTTATCACTTCAATGAGGAGACTGTGTGAGAGAGAGAAGTTATAAGCAGGCTGGGCCACTGACACGCACCAACATACGTACAGTATGTCAATCGGTCTTTTGCACGTGACGTCACGGCTCATATCTTTTTGCACTTACGGTCGCCATTTTCTGGGGATACCCGTTCATTTAAACAGAGGAAGTCCATGTTAAACACAGTGCGATACAGAACAATAACATCAGCAAAATGCAAACTAAATATAAAAATGAGCAGAAGCCTTATAGAGAGAAACTCAACCTTGAAGCCAGAGAACGTTACATGGTGAAGTTAGCTTCAATTAACAACATTGATCCTTACGAGGTAGCAGCTAAGGCATGGACTTCCTCTGTTTAAATGAACGGGTATCCCCGGAAAATGGCGACCGGGAGTGCAAAATGTCACGTGTCTGCAAAAGACCGATTGGAAGCTAACACACACACATACTTGGGATAACACATGCCTGTGACCCATTCAAAGTTCAGTGTGTGAAAGCAGAGCTTACAGAAAACACACACACATCCTACTGTATGTAAATTGACAAGTCACACTTCACACATTGATAGCAGGGACCTGTCAAAGTCTTTGTTAGTCTAATTCACAAACGAAGCTCCTCTGTTCTCATCAGGTGAGAAACGTCTGGGAATCAGCTGCAGGGCCGCACCATAAGTTTTAGAAAGTTGAAATCTTAGACCTCCTCCTCTGTTTAACGATGGTTTCTCTCGTTTTACATAAACCGCCTCCTTCACCCCCCTCTCAAACCACCTGTGCTCTCGGTCCAAAATATGTACATTCTGGTCCTCAAAAGAGTGTCCCTTGTCCGTGAGGTGGAGGTGAACAGCTGAGTTTTGTCCAGAGGAGGAGGCTCTCCTGTGTTGGGACATTCTTCTGTGAAGAGGCTGTTTAGTTTCTCCAATGTAGAGGTCTGGACAGTCCTCGCTGCACTGGACTGCGTACACTACACCACTCTGTTTGTGTGTGGGGGTTTGGTCCATCCTAATGCCGGGTTCCCACCGAATGCTTTTCGCGCAGCCGAAGCAGCCACTTTACATTGAAAGTCTGTGGCCGCGCATCTTGGAGCAGCGGGGCGTGACGCGGCGCGTCTTCAGCAGTTCAAGCAGCGCAGCAGTGAGCAGCAGCTGTTTTCCGCGCCCGCGTCGCGCCCGAGCAGCGACTGTCGAAGCTCGATTTGACCTGCTTCGGTTGCTCGCCGCGTCGCAGCAACCAATCGGGAGAGCCTCTGCTATGTGATGACGCAACAACAACTGGACTTTTTTTGGACTTACCCAACGAGCCTCCATGAAGAAACCAGCCAGTAAGAAGCTTGGCATTTTTACAGTTGCCGCTGTCCGCTCGAGCGTACGATCACCCCAAACATTAAAAAAAGTTTTAATCTCAACAAAGACTTCCGGAGCTGCAGTTCGGCTCGTAGAAAACCCACTCAAGTAGTAGCGGGGCTCACGAACAGCTGATCTTATCTGCCCGGTGCACAAAAACACAAAACAAACCCCACCGGAAAAGGAGCCGACGCTGCTCCCACTGCGCATCATCAGACGCGTTTGATGTGAACAGACATATGTTGACAAGCAGCCAACCCAGCGCGTCAGGAGCTTTTTTGATGCGTGCAAAGCGTTAGGTGGGAACCCGGCATCAGTGAGTAGAGTTACTTCCTTTGAGTCTATTGTTCCCCTCACCAAAACAAAACGGCCTTCTTTGTAATTTGTTTGGACACCTTAAAGTCCACATTATTTGCCATTAATATAGCCACACCCCTCGTGTGTGCCTTTGGATTGGAAGAATAAAATGTCATTTTAAAACCCTTTTTTTTTTCATGGTTCTCTTTTGTTAAATGTGTTTCTTGCCAGAATATTATTTGTTGCTGTTCTTTCTTCATTATAGCTATAAGCTTACCTCTTTTAATTGGATTCAGTAACCCGTGAACATTAATAGATATGATTTTGTATTGCTGTTGGAGCATAACTCCTTAAATGAAAAAATCCCTCTAGCTTACACATCCAAGGTGACCATACCAATAAATCAAAAAACAAAAACAAAAAGCTTGAAACTACAAAACATAATACAGGAAAGACTTCCAAAACAAAGTGACTCATTGGAGTCTAGGATGAAAAGTCCCCACGAGTCTCCTATCGTGGGGGGTCTCTCCCGTGCAGACTGACATTACTCAGAGTGAGTATGAATTCAGTGCACAATCAGAGCCTTTGAAACCAGCTCCCAAAACAACGGTTATCTATTATTCATTTACTATTTTAAATCCGCTGCGTAGGCTTTCCTCTTCTTTTGGGTCTCTGTCGGGTAGTCTTGATCAAAGTAAATCCGCTGCTGGTTGAGATAAATCTCTTTTTTCTTCCAAGCTGCTCGAAGCACCAATTCCCTGGTTCTGAATGCCAAAAAGGAAATCACCACAGAGCGGGGGTTTGCGTTCTGCTGTGGTTTAGGGCCCAAAGCCCAGTGGCAGTTTTGAATGTCCAAATCCATATCCTGGAGTGACAGCTCGGCCTTGATGAAATACCATACCATACCATTTTATTTATAAAGCACTTTAAACAGGAACAAGTCCACACCAAAGTGCTGGACAAACAAACACGCAACAGGCAACACAGACAATGAAGTACAACACGAAAAACATAAAAACATTGCAGATCATAAATCAAACGATCCAATACAAATCAGCTGGCATTGAAAGCAATGGAGTAGTAGTGAGTTTTTAACCGGGATTTGAAAACCGAGAGGGAGGGGGCCTGTTTGATGAGCAGCGGTAACTCGTTCCAGAGTCTTGGGCCTGCTACAGAGAACGCCCTGTCACCCCTGCGCTTAAGGCGAGTTTCTGGAACTATTAAGAGTACCTGATCCTCTGACCTCAAAGCACGTGGAGGGACATATGGGTGTATCAGATCCGAGAGATAGGCGGGGGCGAGACTGTTCAGCGATTTGTAGACATACATGAGAATTTTGAATTGGATTCGAAGATGAACCGGTAGCCAGTGAAGGGAGGCCAAGACTGGTGTAATGTGCTCTCTTTTGCGTGTGCTGGTTAAAAATCGGGCAGCTGCGTTCTGAACCAGTTGTAATCGTGCAATGGTGGCTTGACTGACGCCAAACAGAAGGGAATTGCAGTAATCAAGCCTAGATGTAATGAATGCGTGAATCACTGTCTCCAGGTTGTTTTTGGATAATATGGGCTTCAGCTTAGACAGACGCCTCAGCTGGAAAAAACAGGATTTGACATCATATTTACATGACTGTTGAGTTTCAAGGAAGGATCCATTATCACTCCCAGATTTGTGACTTTTTGTTTTTCAGACAGTGGTAGAGCAGAGAGGTCGATGCAGTGGTTTGAGGTTGTGTCATTGGGAAGGAACCATATGGCTTCAGACTTCTTATCATTGAAGCTTACAGCCAGGCTGTCGAGCAGAGGTTGAATAGAGCCTGTACCATTTTGTCTTAGGGGGAAGTAAATTTGACAGTCATCGGCGTAGACGTGGAAGGGTATATTGTGTTTCCGGAAAATAGCACCGAGTGGCAGCAGGTATAAGGAGAACAAGAGAGGACCCAGGATGGACCCCTGCGGAACACCCCATTTAAGAGCCGCCACTGCAGAACTAAAATCATTGATGGACCAGGGCTTAAAGTGAAAAAAAATCCTGAGCCTGAAACTTTTTTGTGTTGTTGATAAAATAAAATCGCAACATTTTGCCAACGTTTATTAAAAATGCTCTCTGAAAAGTGCAAATAACTGTTTTTAAACAATTCAGCTTCAAGTAACAATGACCTACATGAGGTTTCAATGTATCTGAACTTAATGTAAAAATATGTGCCCCAGAGAACTGCCCTGCAGCAAAAACAACTAAAAAAAAAAGACTGTGAAGCTGCAGACAAACGTGCTTGCTTGTAAGACCCGCCTTCCGGATTTTGATTGGTCAAAACACCGCGATCTCCAATGTGATTGGATGTAATCGCTGTCCATCAAAGTTAAGCTGAGGTGAACAGTTTTTTTTTTTTTTTACAGTTTGGTCAAAAGCCTGAAATCAGGCTGGGTGCAGGAAGTCTTTAAGCCCTGTGATGGACACACAAAAGGATCTGTCAGAGAGGTAGGATCTGAACCAGTTTAGGGCTGATCCTGAGATGCCCACCCACTGCTCCAACCTAGCAATGAGGATCTCATGGTCGATGGTGTCGAAAGCGGATGTGAGGTCCAATAGGACAAGCAGCACAGAGTCACCAGTATCTGTGGATAGGAAGATGTCGTTAAAAACCTTCAGTAGGGCAGTCTCAGTGCTGTGGAGGGATTTGAAGCCAGACTGGAATAGCTCGGGGATAGCGTGATCCTCCAGGAAGCACTTTAGTTGGGACTCAACTATTTTCTCTAGAAGTTTAGAAACAAATGGGAGTCTGGAGACAGGCCTGAAATTGGATAATACTGACGGGTCGATCATAAACTCCAGCAGGTTGCTTCCCTCTGTGTCTTCTGGGATCCCGTACACACGGATGTTGTTCCTGCGTGCGCGTGCTTCTAAATCAGTCAGTTTAGCTTGAAGTTTATCTTGATTAATTAAAGTTTGACACAGCACCTCTTTCGCCTCTGCGGTCCACTCCTCCACTTCTGCTACACGTTGTAGAGACTCCTCCGCTTTTTTTTAAATTCTCCTTTACATTAGACGTTATGTTGTTTAATTTTTTATTAATCTCCTCTTGAAAAAAATTTAAGTCTCTCTTCATATCAGCGGATAATTCATCATGGAAGCGGTTCAGCTCTTCCTTCACATCTGTGCGGATGGCTATTACCTCTTAGTGAATAGCTCCGATGCTGGCTTGAAGTTTCTCCATAACTAGGTGTGGCTCCGGAGCGTCTTCTTCGACTGATGATTTAAGTTTCCTCATCCGTCTCTTGTTGCTGTTTTGATTTCTCGTTACCTTTTAGTGTCTTTACCCTTTTCATCATTAAATAATTGATTTTTGAATGTTAAATCAGCTCTAGAAAAGGGAATTTAGCAAACCGAGTTGGGAGCGCTGGTTCAAACGCGTCTGCTCACCTCCACGTCATCACCGGAAGTCCTTGAAGTAAAGTTATAAATAAAGATTAAAAAAATAATAATAATAAAAAATAAAAATAAAAATGACCTGAAGCACACAGCCAGGATAACCAAGGAGTGGCTCCGTAAGAAGCAGATCAGGGTTCTGGAGTAGCCTAGCCAGTCTCCAGACCTGAACTTTATAGAAAATCTTTAGAGGGAGCTCAATGTCCGTGTTTCTCAGTGACAGCCCAGAAACCGGCTGATCCAGAGAAGATCTGTGTGGAGGAATGAGCCAAAATCCTGCTGCTGCAGTGTGTGCACACCTGGTGAAAAACTACAGGAAACCTTTGACCTCTGTAACTGCAGACAAAGGCTACTGTACCAAATATTAACATACAGATTTTCACAGGTGTTCAAATACTTATTTGCAGCAGTTACACACAAATTGTTAATAAATCATACATTGTGATTTCAGATTTTTTTTTTAGATTATTAACATGTCTGTATGTCTCTCACAGTGGACAAAAAGATGAAAATTTCAGACCCCTCCATGATTTCTAAGTGGGAGAATTTGCAACGTTGCAGGGTGTTCAAATACTTATTTTCCTCACTGCACATGCTTTTGTCTTATTGTTGGCACTTTAACCTTGGAACATATTAAAGTTAAAGCAATGGTGGAGCAAAACACAAGTTTACTCTCCCACTTTAGCATGGAGCAGCCTCTCCACCTGCTCCATTGAGCAGATACCTACGTAATGTACTTAATGATTAATTTCTTCAAATGTAGAATTTGCCCACTGGTTTAAGAGATATTCTGGTGATAATTCCTCCTCCAGTTTTTAACAGTAGGTGAAAAAATGTGACTGAACTCACAGGATCCTTGTTAGTCTGGTCAGAGACTCGACTTCCTTCCTCGACGTTCCTCAGCACAGATATAAAGTCTCTTTTTGACACAGATGAAAGAATCTTGGACTTCTTCCTTTCTGAGCCACCAGCATCCTTCAGTTTGTCATTTGTTGTTTTCTGGTGTTTCCGAACAGAATTGAAGAGCTGCACCACACCTCTAAGAAAAGAGCACGACGAGCTTCAGAGAGATACAATGTTTAGCTCTGATATATTCAAATCAGAAAACTGATTTTCACCTGGTGGCTATTCTCTGTAGAGCTCTTTCAGTCTCACGGTCCTTCACAAGGTCAGGTTTTTCTCGAAACATCATCTCCTGTGTCAATCTCTTGTCCATCTGTTGGGACAAAAACACACCTTTAGCTTTAAATGTCAAGGTCTACTCACAAACAGACTGGGTGTAAGAAGGTGAACGGACTGTACTTATATAAAACCTTTCTATCTGATCAAGACACTCAAGATCTTTACAACAATCTGTGCCTCATTCACCCATTCATACAGCACTCTACTAGATCTATACAAAGACTAAGCAGAGCTCTATCACATTCAATCACTGATGGGACACACATCGGAGGCAATGTTCAGTGTCTTGCCCAAGGACACTTCAGAATGTGACTGCTGGTGGAATTGAACCCCCAACTCTTGCATTGGAGGATGACTGCTCTAACCACTCAGCGACAGCTGCAAATCAGTCAGAACTAGGGTCAATCATTGTGCAGAAACCCAGACTCATTAGATATATCCACCTTCTTCCTGGGGCTCCACTTTCTAAATGATCAACGATCATGGGTACAACTTCCTGTCAGACAGGAAGTAGCAGTCAGCATTGGTTAGCTAAACATGCTAGTAGATGTAGCTAAACATGCTAGTAGATGTAGCTAAACATACTAGTAGATGTAGCTAAACATGCTAGTAGATGTAGCTAAACATGCTAGTAGATGTAGCTAAACATGCTAGTAGATGTAGCTAAACATGCTAGTAGATGTAGCTAAACATGCTAGTAGATGTAGCTAAACATGCTAGTAGATGTAGCTAAACATGCTAGTAGATGTAGCTAAACATGCTAGTAGATGTAGCTAAACATGCTAGTAGATGTAGCTAAACATGCTAGTAGATGTAGCTAAACATGCTAGTAGATGTAGCTAAACATGCTAGTAGATGTAGCTAAACATGCTAGTAGATGTAGCTAAACATGCTAGTAGATGTAGCTAAACATGCTAGTAGATGTAGCTAAACATGCTAGTAGATGTAGCTAAACATGCTAGTAGATGTAGCTAAACATGCTAGTAGATGTAGCTAAATCTGCTAGTAGATGTAGCTAAATCTGCTAGTAGATGTAGCTAAATCTGCTAGTAGATGTAGCTAAATCTGCTAGTAGATGTAGCTAAATCTGCTAGTAGATGTAGCTAAATCTGCTTGTAGATGTAGCTAAATCTGCTTGTAGATGTAGCTAAATCTGCTTGTAGATGTAGCTAAATCTGCTAGTATTTGTAGCTAAACATACTAGTAGATGTAGCTAAACATACTAGTAGATGTAGCTAAACATACTAGTAGATGTAGCTAAACATACTAGTAGATGTAGCTAAACATGCTAGTAGATGTAGCTAAACATGCTAGTAGATGTAGCTAAACATGCTAGTAAATGTAGCTAAACATGCTAGTAGATGTAGCTAAACATACTAGTAGATGTAGCTAAACATGCTAGTAGATGTAGCTAAACATGCTAGTAGATGTAGCTAAACATGCTAGTAGATGTAGCTAAACATGCTAGTAGATGTAGCTAAACATGCTAGTAGATGTAGCTAAACATGCTAGTAGATGTAGCTAAACATGCTAGTAGATGTAGCTAAACATGCTAGTAGATGTAGCTAAACATGCTTGTAGATGTAGCTAAACATGCTTGTAGATGTAGCTAAACCTGCTTGTAGATGTAGCTAAATCTGCTAGTATTTGTAGCTAAACATGCTAGTAGATGTAGCTAAACATGCTAGTAGATGTAGCTAAACATGCTAGTAGATGTAGCTAAACATGCTAGTAGATGTAGCTAAACATGCTAGTAGATGTAGCTAAAAATGCTAGTAGATGTAGCTAAAAATGCTAGTAGATGTAGCTAAACATGCTAGTAGATGTAGCTAAACATGCTAGTAGATGTAGCTAAATATGCTTGTAGATGTAGCTAAATATGCTTGTAGATGTAGCTAAATATGCTTGTAGATGTAGCTAAATATGCTTGTAGATGTAGCTAAATCTGCTAGTAGATGTAGCTAAATCTGCTAGTAGATGTAGCTAAATCTGCTAGTAGATGTAGCTAAATCTGCTAGTAGATGTAGCTAAATCTGCAGCAGCAGTCTGATTATATTGTCCTGTTTGAGCTCTGACAGGTGGTGTTCCTAGATGTTTAAATTAAATCCACAATGCTCAGAGAAACTACATTAGCTCGTACCGTTCACACATAAATCAGTACTGGTTCTGGTCTGTGCCAGAAGTCGTGTCCATAATTCACTCAAGGCACCACGGGGGCTAGGAGTAATGTGGATAAAAATCAGGTGATCACATCAGCAGAAGGAGCTCAGTTTCCTTACAGACGTCGGACTTGTGCTCCAAACCTTCACATTACTCAGGATTTACTGGACTGATTCATGCTCCAGTGCTTGTTTGTTTATTTACATCAAAGAACATAAAGTAAACAGACAAGACAATTGGTCAAGTTTAAAATTTAAAAATAGAATAAAACGTAAGAATTATCAATGCTGACTTTGCTGAAATTAATTAAAGAATGAACTGTTAAACAGGCTGAACACACTCAAACCTTGGAAACAGGCTGAAATGAGCAGACATTAAAAGCAGCAGAACAGTAGCTAAAACAAGCACAACAGACACTAAAGCTAAACTGAGCAAAGTGGTAAGTGACATTAGTAACTGCAATAATTACAGCAACTGCAGTGATTTACAATAGAAGTTTGCTAAAGCAGATTTCAAAGAGAACAATTCTTTAAAGCAACTGAAGAGCTGTGAAAGTATTTCTGAGCAGTACCTGTTCCTTTTTCTCCATCTTCTTTAGCTTCTCTGTTGCCTTCATCTTGTTCACTTCTTTGTTTTTAATCAGGATGCTGCTGCTCTTTGGAGTCTTCTTCCCCAGAATCTTTGCCATGGCCTCGGCCCAGCCAGCCACGGCGTCTGCATTCTCCTCCTCCACCTCTTCAGACGTTTCCTTCTCATCTTCACCACAGTCGTTTGTTCCTCCTCCATCTGACATGTCATCCATACTTCCTTCTTCAGAACAGTCCTCCTCATGGCTGCTCTCACCTGTGTCACATCAACAAACTCACATTAGATCCTCGCTGCACATCACTCAACTGTAAATGATCAAGCAGCCGTGTGTTGGTCCCTGCACTGGGCCATTGTTCCTGCACCAGTAACGTCATAGACAGCAGTAATTAATAAAACACAGTCAAGTAGAACTAGCTGGGACACAATGGGCCTCATGCACGAACATGTTCGTATTTTTATCCTAAATTTCTCCTACTTTTGTTCGTACGAAGCGTTCGTACGAACATGCCACGTCAGATTCAACAAACTCTTCTATCCTCAGGAAAAGTGTGTAAATGAGCTGCGCAAATATGATGAATTGCACCTGTTCTATCCACCTGCTCGTGCACGCGGAGAGGTCATTTACATAATTCCCACCCCTCAAAACACCATATAAGGCTACGTTTCCTGCCTCAGAGAGCAGGAAGTGTCCATTCATAAAGATGACAGCGAGAAGTATAAAGAAGAACTTTACTGGTGCGGAGATTGAAGTTCTGCTCTCAGAGTAAATAACTAACTAACTAAATAAATAATCTGTAATTTTTAGCAGCGTCAGCTGTGAATCTGCTTTAAAGCCGAGGAATGAAATGTGCTGTAATGTCATGTCTCCCGTGGGTTGTACAGTCACAGAAATAAAAATCGTATTTATCTCTCCAGCCCTGCTCTGGTTTTTCTTTGGTCAAATATTTTTAATTTTAGTGTAAACAACTGTGTTACATTATAGTTTCACTTATTCAGAAGAGCTGTCGCGCACCGCTACCCCCCCCATGCAAGTGTCCGATGTGTTTTTGAACAAAAGCATTTTAAAATGTCTCGAAACTTCAATTAACTTCATATTAATATTGTAGTGCTATACAACAAAATTAATAGCTGCTTTATTTTAATTTAACCAATTTGTGTCGTTGCATTTATCCATCCATCCATCCATTTTCTTCCGCTTATCCGGGGTCGGGTCGCATTTAATATTATAATTCTAATTCAAACAGAACAGCCTCTTTTCAACATAATTATAGATTGTGATTCATTTTCAACTCAAAATATCTTCAAACTAATGAAATATAAAGTTATTAGTGAAGAAAATCCGTCTGGATAACAGCAGACTGGCTGCTCGTAAATATACGACAGGTCTGGACCACACGTAAATTTTGTTCGTATCTGAAAAAATCTTAGGATACGAAAACATTGTTGAATGCCACAAATGATCCTAAATCACTCGTACGCACAGTTTAAGAACAAATCTGTGCGTACGAACGGTTCTTGCATGAGGCCCAATGTTTCAGCACATTGCATTCTGGGTAACGGGGGTTCCACTGGAAATGGTTAAAGTTGTCCACTTGTTAACTCGCTTTACAGTATGTGACTATATACTGACTGAGTGGAGAAAACAAGGAACAAAAACACATGGTCTGATGAAAGACAAAGTATGAAATTACATGGAGAAAATTAATAACTTAAAAGTTATCAATACAAATGATAAAAGTAGGTACAGTAGTTTGTTATATGAAGAAGATGTGGCTTTTGAACTGTTAAATGATGAAGGAAGAGGAGACCAGTGATCCGGGAACTCAGTTAAGATATCCATCCATCCATCCATTCATCCATCCAGATGGATGAATGAATGGATGGGTAGATGTCCAATGTCCAGTCATCACTGCGTGAGAGGCGGGGGACACCTGGACAGGTCTCCAGTCCATCACAAGGACACAGAAACAAACGAGACAACTTCACTCTCACTCACATTGACTAACAGTGTGTTAAAGTGCATTCATGTTTTAAAACACACAGCTGAATTTACACTAACTTGGTGAGGCTTTAGTTTAAATGTGTGGAGGTGACTGAATGTTGCTTTTTGTTAAACAGGGGCCACACACAGCGGCTCGTGCTCAGCTAAAGCTAATGCTCAGCTAAAGCTAATGTTCAGCTAAAGCTAATGTTGTAATGGAGCACTGTGGAAGAGACAGACCTCTCCTCTGTAACTCTCCACAAACACACATATGTATAAAACACGTGTTAGGTGTCTCGATAAATAAATGTATAAACTCACCAATGTGTTCCTCCATGTGTGTACCACTCCGAGTCATTACGTGCTTCAATGAAATTGGTCCGGAGTTGAGCAAACGGCTAAAATGTGGTTCCTTGCATCACAACAAGGTTCGCTCACAACAGTTCCGCCGGCTCACGTGAGAAGGAGGAGTTTGTGTTAAAAAAAAAAAAGGCTTACCTGTATCTTCTAAAACTTTTTTTTTTTTTGGCAAAGGTACACTAACTAACGTGACTAAATCTGCACTCCATCGGAGCAAGAACAATAAAGTAAACTATAAAATACAAATGAAACAAACAAGCAACAACAAAAAAACAAAGAGATAATGGGTAAAATACACTGTAGGCTACTGTAATGCAGTTCCACAAAATTAGGTTTTACACAAGATGGTAGACATCAACTAACTCAACACCTGAAACTACATATTCACCAGTAAAATCTGACAGTCTTTTTACAAGAATACTCAATATTTAGCTCAATTTCTTTTGAGCCCTGCTGAAATGTTCTAACTTCTACAGGCAACACATGTAAAATGGATGAAAATGATGTAAAATCAGGTATAATGTGACAGATTGGTGTAATGTAAGAGAACACACTCCCAACTTACAACTGACATATCATGTTAGTGAACTGTTAACGGTTTGGATCAAGATAGTCATTCATCACAGGTGGTGCATGAGGAGGAACAGAACTGTGTACGCAAGGTCACAGTTACACCAAAAAGAGCAAAAATATAAAGTATTAAAAACAAACAGTATACTGTACAAGGATCTAAGATATTCATTCATTCAACCTTTATTTAAACAGATAAGTCACATTGAGCCTCGAAGACTCATTTACAAGTGAGATCTGTTGGACAGACAATAAAAGTGGTGAAAAATGACACATAGGGTTTGGAGACAAAAAAAATCCTAACACATTTTTGACCTCTGAAGGTCAAAAATGTGGTAATGAAAAAAATCTCGCACACAAGCACATAATGACGCCGACATTACGCAGAGGGCGGGGAGGGGGAGTACTCAAAGGCAGTGAGCAAGCCAGCCCACAGAGGTGAGGACGGCCAGAGGCGAATCCAGAGTCCTGAAATGATGACAGAACGTTTATTCAGCTGGGCTCCTCTGAAAAGTCCGTGGAATTCCTCAGAAGGGTTGGGAGGGTGAGAGCGTCAGGTTTACAAAACTTTTCCAGGCGTGTTGAGATAAGACGGCCTATCAAGACCAGTCAGGGAGCTGAATTTCAGATAAACACGATTGTTTTGGGAAAAGGCAGAACTTTAATGACATCTACCTTCAGTCTGTGTCGGTCCACTCGCTTCCAAAGTGTCCAAATTAAAATGACCAAACAAATGGAACGTGTCTGAGAAAATCCCCGAGATCTAATCCATTCTCAGCTGGAGCAACAACACCACCAGCCTGATCAAGAAAGGTCATCAGAGACTCTACTTCCTCAGACGGCTGAGACGAGCTGGTCTGAGCAGCCCAGTCCTCACCTCCTTCTACAGGTGTGCAGTGGAGAGCATCCTGTGCTCCAGCATCAACGTGTGGCATGGAGGCTGCACAGTTGAAGAGAGGAAAGCTCTGCAGAGAGTGGTGAAGGCTGCACAGAAGTCTGTTGGAGTCAGTCTCCCCACCATCACAGACATTTACACCTCCAGATGCAGGAAAAGAGCCACCTGCATCATGAAAGACCTCACTCACCCAGCACACTCACTCTTTGCCCCACTCCCCTCAGGACGGAGGTTGAGGAGCATCAAATGTAGAACCACTAGACTGAGGAACAGCTTCTACCCTGAGGCTGTTAGACTCATGAATAAATAAAAATAAAATAAAAAATAAACACTGCAAAATATCACATCATACTGATGCTGATCTGTTTTCTTGTTGCTGTGTTCATCTGTGTTCATCTGTGACCATCTGCTCATACAAACTCATGTTCGTGCTGCTGTTTATTCCCACTATATTAGGCTTAGTGTATTACTAGTTGATGTTTTTCTTAGTTAATTCTAGATGTTATTACTGTTTTTCTCTTGCATTTGTTGTTGGATGTAACTGGGACCTCGTGTACATAATCTCGTTTTCATCTCATGTACCACATGCGGTGCAAATGACAATAAAGACTCTCTGACTCTCTGATTCTGCCAAAAGTCTGGGTTCTCGAGACATGAACCAAGCCCTCATGTAAGGCAGGCAGCCTGACCAGGTCCAGATTTGCTGCCGACGTCTTCCTTGTGTGTTGATAGACCAGGAACCAACCGAATCCAAAAAGCAGGAACCAGTTATCATAAATCCAATTAAATATGTCCTTAAGATCCATAGATGACAGCAGAGATAGACACGTCATCAAGTCTTCAAGTCGATGAGATATCCAGATGTGTGCATGCCAACAGGACAAATCATCTCACCTACATCCTGTCTTCTTTTTGAAGAAATGTTATCAGTTGTGTTGAGGGACCAACTGACCAAATTGAAGTCCATAGTTATGATTCAGAAGATTTTGTAGAAGAGAGGCTCTCGGACAGTTTCACAGACAAGACAAAGCAAAAGCAAAGAGGAGACCGAGAGGAGACGTCCGCCCTTGAGAAGAGCAAGTGTTGAAGTGTATACAATATACACTAAACAATAATAATGTAAAATAAAACAGTGTATTAAACAGCAGCCTGAACATGAGTCTGCCGTGAGCAGATGAATATAGCAGCTTAAAGGCAAGAAATCAGCAGCATGGATAATCAGCAGCACAGAAAAAGTGTCAAATCTCCAATTAAAGTGTCATCACAGTGAAACAACATCTCATAGCTCTGCGTGGGGCCGAACGCTGCTCGACGCCGTGCGAGCGCCGCGGCACAAGCCTTTGAACGACAAGCTCAAATTTTACGACCGCTTACGCGAGCGCATTGTCTCACAATAAACTGCCCAGCGGCGGACTGTTTTGTATGAGACACAAATGAATTAAATTCCCCCTCTTCATCTCTGATCTGGACTTTTCTTTTGGTTTTTTTGCCAAAAGTCAAGCGATGCTTCATCCTCCACTGACTCCATGACAAGGAAATTAATGAATTTGTCACGACAGAACTAAACTCATGTCCATGTGGGAGGTTCTAAATATTTCCTGGTGTGCTGGACCAGCGCTCCCTGTTTTTATTTTATTTTTTAGAACTTTTTATTAACACAGAAAACCGTTGCGCAGCCCGTGTTTTTTTTCTCCCACCCGACCTGTCAATCAGTTCAGTAGGCGTGTCAGCAAATGACCAATCAACAACCTCAGTTTGTCCTGTATGTAAACGCTCCGCCCTGCTTCTGCTGCTGGAGCCTCGCTGAGCTATAACTGCCTGCGCGCAGCACGCGCAGCACGCGCAGCACGCGCAGCACGCGCGCGTCGAGCGGCGTTTGGCCCAACGCAGAGCTCTACCGGGGCCTTTACTGTGAAAACCAGTGTCACAGATTTGGGTGTCATCTTTGACAGTTCCTTGTCTTTTGACAAGCATTGTAAAATTCTTGTTCGGAACTGCTTTTATCATTTAAGGAACATCTCTAAGTTGAGAACTTTTGTGTCACAGACTGAGCTAGAGATACTTTTATTTCCTCGCGCTTAGACGATTGTACCAGTCTTTTAATTAGTTTTAATCAAGCTCCCTGGCTCTCCTTCAGTCTGTACAGAATGCTGCAGACTAGAACTGACAGAAGAGTTCCTCCTCCCTGCACTGGCTTCCTGGGCACTTGAGGATTAACTTTAAAATGTTGGTTTTAACTTTCAAGGCTATCCACAGCCAGACTCCTAAATACATTCTTGACCTTCTTGACCTTTAGGATCATTTAACTCCATGTACTTACTGTCTGTACCCCAAACCCATTTTAAAACCTGTGGACACTGCAGTTTTCGGGCGGTGGCTCCGAGGCTCTGGAACGTCCTCCCTCTGTCCCTACGCTGCACAGACTCTTTTAAAGGGGACCAAATATTGGTTTTATACATTTTTATGGTATGTCTGTGGGCTATCCAGACAGATGTTTACTTAATGTGTTTTATTTTTATTGTCTTGCCTTTGTGAAGCTCTTTATGATTCATATGTCTGTGAAAGGTGCTATAGAAATAAAGTTATACTTACTTGTCTGGTTAGAGATTCATGAGTCTAACAGCTTCAGGGTAGAAGCTGTTCCACAGTCTAGTGGTTCTACACTTAATGCTCCTCAACCTCCGTCCTGAGGGGAGTGGGGCAAAGAGTGTGTGTGCTGTGTGAGCGGTGCGGTGGGGTTTGTTATGCAGATGTGCAAAAGACAGAAACATTTTGTGTGTTGACATCAAAGCAGACAGAGATGAGATGAAGGTGGCAGTTCCTTCAGGTGATCAGGGTTAGTCAGTGGTGAAACATCTCACTGTTCTGGTGGGGAGGGTGTGGTTTACACACAAGCTGCTGCTTCTAGGCTGCTTTAAAGTCAACACTGACCATAAACTACATTTCCCATACCCAGTTCTGATAACTGTATTGTTGTGAAAATGTACAGCAAGAGAACATTTTATTCAGATAGAAGCCAGTTGCATGAAAGGTGGAAAGCTGTGCTTCAAAGAGAAAGACCAGTACAGTATATGTCTTGTGTGTCTCGAAGCAGTGTCAGTCATCAAACAGAACAATGTACTTCAGATTTTTGGCACCAAACACAAAGCTAAGCAGCATCCATATATATTATTATTATTATATAATGGATGAGGATGGCGTGTGAGATCAAGGTTCAGGATTCTTTTTTGTTATTCACATCACGTGGTCCATGAGGTGGAATGAAATTGTGTACTGTACTCAGTTGTCCCAGTTACATCCAAAAATAGCAACAATTTAAAGGTGCAGTCTGCAGTTTCTGTAGTGCAGTCTAAGTTTTCTAAAAATGTATTTTTAACATATTTCTTCACTTTGTCACTATCTCCTGACAGACTGATGTTAGACAAAGTAATCTTTGAAAAAAACTATAGTCCTCTGGCTTCTCCAGGTGTTACTAAAAGCATTTCTAAAAAGCCACAGTGACCTGCCATTAACCAGCCAATAAAAACAGAGCTTGAATTTGAATTTCAGCAGAGCAAGGGGGAGCAGAGCCATATATGGCTCTGAGGGGGAGGGATCAGAATGCTTTGCCTGTTGAAAATATTTCTAAGTGCTGCGTTCTACAGAAACTGCAGACTGCACCTTTAAAGTGTAAAAAGAAACAGTACACAAGGATTTAAGATTTACACTAAACAATAATAATGTAATATGTTTAATACAGTGTTTAATACAGTGTATTAAACAGCAGCCTGAACATGAGTCTGTAATTCAAAGATTCAAGGATTTTTCTTATTGTCACACCAACTCACCTCTCATGTTTATGGTACAAAAACACACACACACACACACACACACACACACACACGCACGCACGCACGCACGCACACACACACACACACACACACACACACACACATGAGAAGATGGGTATGAATATGGCAGCTTAAAGTTAAGAAATCAGCAGCATGATAATCAGCAGCATGGATAATCAGCAGCATGGATAATCAGCAGCATGGATAATCAGCAGCATGGATAATCAGCAGCATGGATAATCAGCAGCATGGATAATCAGCAGCATGGATAATCAGCAGCATGGATAATCAGCAGCATGGATAATCAGCAGCATGGATAATCAGCAGCATGGATAATCAGCAGCATGGATAATCAGCAGCATGGATAATCAGCAGCATGGATAATCAGCAGCATGGATAATCAGCAGCATGGATAATCAGCAGCATGGATAATCAGCAGCATGGATAATCAGCAGCATGGATAATCAGCAGCATGGATAATCAGCAGCATGGATAATCAGCAGCATGGATAATCAGCAGCATGGATAATCAGCAGCATGGATAATCAGCAGCATGGATAATCAGCAGCATGGATAATCAGCAGCATGGATAATCAGCAGCATGGATAATCAGCAGCATGGATAATCAGCAGCATGGATAATCAGCAGCATGGATAATCAGCAGCATGGATAATCAGCAGCATGGATAATCAGCAGCATGGATAATCAGCAGCATGGATAATCAGCAGCATGGATAATCAGCAGCATGGATAATCAGCAGCATGGATAATCAGCAGCATGGATAATCAGCAGCATGGATAATCAGCAGCATGGATAATCAGCAGCATGGATAATCAGCAGCATGGATAATCAGCAGCATGGATAATCAGCAGCATGGATAATCAGCAGCATGGATAATCAGCAGCATGGATAATCAGCAGCATGGATAATCAGCAGCATGGATAATCAGCAGCATGGATAATCAGCAGCATGGATAATCAGCAGCATGGATAATCAGCAGCATGGATAATCAGCAGCATGGATAATCAGCAGCATGGATAATCAGCAGCATGGATAATCAGCAGCATGGATAATCAGCAGCATGGATAATCAGCAGCATGGATAATCAGCAGCATGGATAATCAGCAGCATGGATAATCAGCAGCATGGATAATCAGCAGCATGGATAATCAGCAGCATGGATAATCAGCAGCATGGATAATCAGCAGCATGGATAATCAGCAGCATGGATAATCAGCAGCATGGATAATCAGCAGCATGGATAATCAGCAGCATGGATAATCAGCAGCATGGATAATCAGCAGCATGGATAATCAGCAGCATGGATAATCAGCAGCATGGATAATCAGCAGCATGGATAATCAGCAGCATGGATAATCAGCAGCATGGATAATCAGCAGCATGGATAATCAGCAGCATGGATAATCAGCAGCATGGATAATCAGCAGCATGGATAATCAGCAGCATGGATAATCAGCAGCATGGATAATCAGCAGCATGGATAATCAGCAGCATGGATAATCAGCAGCATGGATAATCAGCAGCATGGATAATCAGCAGCATGGATAATCAGCAGCATGGATAATCAGCAGCATGGATAATCAGCAGCATGGATAATCAGCAGCATGGATAATCAGCAGCATGGATAATCAGCAGCATGGATAATCAGCAGCATGGATAATCAGCAGCATGGATAATCAGCAGCATGGATAATCAGCAGCATGGATAATCAACAGCATGGATAATCAGCAGCATGGATAATCAGCAGCATGATAATCAACAGCATGGATAATCAGCAGCATGGATAATCAGCAGCATGATAATCAGCAGCATGATAATCAGCAGCATGATAATCAGCAGCATGATAATCAGCAGCACAGATAAAGTGACATATCATCAGTCAAAGTGGCATCACAGTGATTATTCTGGTTAGATATTCATGAGTCTAACAGCCTCAGGGTAGAAGCTGTTCCTCAGTCTAGTGGTTCTACACTTAATGCTCCTCAATCTCCTGCCTGAGGGGAGTGGGGCAAAAAGTGTGTGTGTGCTGGGTGAGTGGGGTCCTTCATGATGCAGGTGGCCCTCTTCCTGCATTTGCCTGAGGCTCCCCTCAGGCAGGAGGTTGAGGAGCATTAAGAGAAGAACACTAGACTAGAGCCATTCAACTAAACTGCTCAGGGGAGCACAGTTACTGGAAGCTAAGAGCTCATGGGTCGGACATCCAGCAGTTATTGTGATTAAATGTTTGCTTTATGGTTTAAAATCTACAAGTAGTTTTATTTAAAAATGAACCCATTGGTGGGCCAAACTGAGTTTATCTGTAGGCCTGATTTGGCCCCCGGGCCGCCAGTTGAACAGCCCCGCACTAGACTGAGGAACAGCTTCGATCCCGAGGTTGCTGAACTCATAAATTTTTAACAAGGACAATCACTGTGAAAAAAAAATCACCACTTGATTGTTGATATGTGCTGCTGACTATCCATGCTGCTGTGTTCATTCATACTCATCTGCTCACACAGACTCATGTTTGTGCTGCTGTTGTTCAGCTTATTGTTTTTGTACCATTAGTGACAAAAAAGGTTAAATCATTTCATCTGGACCAAACCTTCTTCTGTACCATTAGTGCTTTCTTAGTTTAGCATATTTCTTAGTTCATATCTTACTAATTACTGTTGTTCTTTACAATTTATACTTTTGCTGGATGAAACTGGAAAATATAAAGAAACCTTAACCTTGACATAACCTTGACATAGTCCAGTGTTGTCATCATTCTTTGTTGAAACCAGGTCTCTATTGTAAATGAGTCCTCGAGGTAAAAAAAAAAAAACGGCCTAAATATGGCGTATTCAATAATTATAGGCCAATATCCTTGTTACCACAGTTTTCAAAAATTCTAGAAAAACTATTTGTGACCAGATTGGATTAATTTATTGATAAACAAAATATTTGAAGTAGCAGTCAGTATGGGTTTAGAGGAAAAAACTCTACTTCAATGGCTCTCATGGATTTAATGGAACAAATAACTAATGCTGTCGATCATAAACAGTACTGTGTTAGTGTTTTTGTTGATCTAAAAAAAGCATTTGATACCATTGACCACACCATTCTCCTTGAAAAACTAAATAAATATGGTATTAGAGGACCAGCATTACAGTGGGTATCTAGCTATTTGAAAGATAGGAAACAGTTTGTGCAAATAAATGATGTTAGATCTGACCTCCGTGATATCACTTGTGGAGTTCCTCAGGGCTCTGTGCTTGGACCAAAGTTATTTATGTAAGAATGTGGCTCCCTCTGGTGGTCTGTCTTGCATGTTGTCTGTCTCAGGTTTGTGTGTCGTCTCGTTCTCAGGTGTTTATGATAGGTAATTAGTCTGTGTATATTAGTTTGCATTTGTGTGCATGTCTTTGTCGGGTCATTCGTCTTCCTCCCTGGTGTGTCATGTCTTTGCAGCTCCTTGGTTTTTGTGAGTACAACTCGTCATGTTGAAGTTTTTGTATTACAGCCACAGTTGAGCTTTTGAGCTTTTGTATTAAAGTATTTTTGATTTTTGCTACACGTGTCTCTGAGTGTCCGTTTGCACCACTGGACTCACCCCTCCCACACCACGGTCAGATCCTGACATTAATGACCCGACCAAAACAGTGAGTCCAGCGAGCGGAACTTTCCAGAGACAGAAGATGACGGCTTCCGCTCGAAAGGAGCAGCCGTCATAGACGTGGTCCCTGCAGCTGCAGTTCCTGCGGCCGCTCTCCCGCCTGCCGTAGTCTCCGTAGTTTTTCAACCTCCTGCAATCTCTGTTTCATTCAGTACAAGGACCACACCTTGTTCAGACTTTATTTTTCTCACCTGCCCGTTCTGTTTTTTTCCTCGCCATCTGGTCTCAGAGCGCGTCGCTGAGGTCTCGCCGTCTGCAGAGGGTTCCTGCACCGCTGACGCCTCTACGCCTTCAGGGGGTCCCCGCGCCGATGACGCCTCTACTGTCTTCGGAGGGTCTCCGCGCTGGTGACGCCTCTGCTTCGTGGGTGCTCGCGCCGCTGATGCCTCGGCGTCTACAGGGGGTTCACGCGCTGATGACACCTCTACTTACTTCGGAGGGTCCTCACGCCGCTGGAGACTCGACGTCTGCAGGGGTTTCCCGCGCCAGGTGACGTCTCTACTGTCTTCGGAGGGTCCTCGCGCCGGTGACGTCTCTGCTGCAGAGGGTCCTCGCTCTTCCGACGCCTCCGCATCGATGGAGGGTCTCCACGTCAATGACGTCACTACGTCCGGTGTTTCTACGCCGGCTGCTGATTTCGACGCTTGTTAGTTTTCTGGTTTTCGTCTTTGTTTAGTTCTGGTTTTTGTAAGTTTGGATTTGTGTTTAGCTTTTTGTCCCTTGTCCTGTTCCCCTGTCCCTGTGTTCTCCTTCGTGCCCGCCCTGGTTGTTGGGGGTGTTCCTTGGGGACGCCTGGGGGCGTCTTTGAGGGGGAGGTACTGTAAGAATGTGGCTCCCTCTGGTGGTCTGTCTTGCATGTTGTCTGTCTCAGGTTTGTGTGTCGTCTCGTTCTCAGGTGTTTATGATTATAGGTAATTAGTCTGTGTATATTAGTTTGCATTTGTGTGCATGTCTTTGTCGGGTCATTCGTCTTCCTCCCTGGTGTGTCGTGTCTTTGCAGCTCCTTGGTTTTTGTGAGTACAACTCGTCATGTTGAAGTTTTTGTATTACAGTTGAGCTTTTGAGTTTTTGTATTAAAGTATTTTTGATTTTTGCTACACGTGTCTCTGAGTGTCCGTCTGCACCACTGGACTCACCCCTCCTACACCACGGTCAGATCCTGACAATTTATTTTATATGTGAATGACTTGGTAAATGTGTCAGGACTTCTTAAATGTGTTCTTTTTGCCGATGACACCACATTTTTCTATTCGGGTAAAGACATAAAACAGATTTTGGATATGATGAAAACAGAATTTATAAAAATACAAACTTGGTTTAAATTAAACAAATTATCTTTGAATTTAGATAAAACTAATTACATGATATTCAGTAACAAAAAGAGAATTGTTGACGATCCATTTGAAATTGAAGATGTTGTGATCTGTAAAGTGAGTGAAGTGAAGTTTCTGGGTGTTATCATTGATGACAAACTGACATGGAAACATCATGTAAATTCCATTAAAACAAAAATAGCTAGATCAATTGCAGTACTGTATAAAGTCAGGGATTTTTTAATTGATAAAGCTCTGTATATGTTGTATAACACAATCATTGTTCCACATTTAATCTATTGTATTGAGGTTTGGGGAAAAGCGTGCAAAACAATTACAAAGCCTGTTTTTATTTTACAAAAGAGAGCTGTAAGAGTAATCACCAGAAAACATTTCAGTCACCCATCAAACACCTTGTTTCTTCAGCTAAACTTATTGAAATTCCAGGAATTGGTAGAATATAGTATTTTATCAGTTATGTATAGGGCTCATAATAACACATTACCTTTAAATATCCAAAGACATTTTATAAAAAGACAAAGTTATTACAATCTCAAAGGGACAGAGATATTCATCAAACCACAATTCAGAACCAGCTTAAAGGGACGGTCTACCTCAATTCAGGGAGTTCGATTGTGGAATGCTCTGGAGAGTGATGTTAAAAATGCAAAATCAATGTATACATTTAAGAAAAAGGTCAAAAAGGACTTGCTCAAAAACTATATATGATGTAACTTAGTGTGTTTGTGTATTACAGTTAGAAAAATTAAGTAGAGTTATTCATTTTGTGATGTAGTTTGTGTATTACAGTTAGAAAAATTAAGTAGAATTATTCATTTTGTGATGTAGTTTGTGTATTACAGTTAGAAAAATTAATAGAATTATTCATTTTGTGATGTAGTTTGTGTATTACAGTTAGAAAAATTAAGTAGAATTATTCATTTTCTGATGTAGTTTGTGTATTACAGTTAGAATGATGTAGTTTGTGTATTACAGTTAGAAAAATTAAGTAGAATTATTCATTTTGATGTAGTTTGTGTATTACAGTTAGAATGATGTAGTTTGTGTATTACAGTTAGAAAAATTAAGTAGAATTATTCATTTTGTGATGTAGTTTGTGTATTACAGTTAGATAAATTAAGTAGAATTATTCATTTTGTGATGTAGTTTGTGTATTACAGTTAGAAAAATTAAGTAGAATTATTCATTTTGTGATGTAGTTTGTGTATTACAGTTAGAAAAATTAAGTAGAATTATTCATTTTGTGATGTAGTTTGTGTATTACAGTTAGAAAAATTAAGTAGAATTATTCATTCTGTGATGTAGTTTGAAGGTTATCATTGGTTGAACAAACTGTGAAATAAGGGGCAGATATAATAAGATTTCATCTTCTTTCTGCTCCCTTCATTTTATCCTACTTGTATTCTTGTATCTGATGAAACTGTCTTGTATTGTTCTTTTAAAATGAATGAATAAACATCAAATCAAATCAAACTAGAAAAACCGCATTTCCTACGAAAATGCACGTGTGAATGCCTTAGCGCCGCTCCGCCCTTCTCGCGGCGACCGCGGGAAGTCGAGCTGGTCCACCCCGAAACACTCTCGTGCCTTTCCCGTACCCGTTCGGCACCTAGTGCGTGCACTCAATTTGGTCCACATTCCAAAATGGCCGCCTTCCCATTTATCGTACAACGTTGACGCCAGAGGGTTTTCTGTGCGTCTTGGTGAATTGGACAAGTGTACCAAATTTCATGATCCTACGTGAAACTAAGGCCAATGCGGAGGGTAGTTTGAAATTTTCTAGGTGGCGCTCTTGAGCCCTTTCTGTTGCAATTTTGGCCACGCCCCCAAAATATGTAATTTTTCACCAGTCCTGACGAGTCTGCCAAATTTGGTGAGTTTTGGGATATGATAAAGCTCCCAAAAGGCCAAACGTATTGTGACGGCGTTACGTCTGATTCGCCACATCGCCACGCCCACATGCTCCACCCAAAACAACCAGTCGTGGAAAGCTTGTTACAGCAACATGTCTTCGGTCACTGGACAGACCGTCACGCTGATTAGGTAACAGGTGTCCGATCGGGATGTTCAATGTACAACTGTACACTTCCTGTTGTGAGGGGGCGTGGCTTAATTATTGTCATGATTTGACCATTCAGTATTGCAGGGGACCGGATGTGGGTCAATCACTGAAGGTTTGATGTATTAGACTGTTTTCGTGTAGGTGCTATTAGTGTTTCGTTTGTGACGGCGTGACGGCTGATTCGCCACATCGCCACGCCCACATGCTCCACCCAAAACGGTCAGTGTTGGAAAGCTTGTTACAGCAACATGTCTTCGGTCACTGGACAGACCGTCCCGCTGATTAGGTAACAGGTGTCCGATCGGGACGTTCAATGTATAACTGTACACTTCCTGTTGTGAGGGGGCGTGGCTTAATTAATGTCATGATTTGACCATTCAGTATTGCAGGGGAGTGGTTGTGGGTCAATCACTGAAGGTTTGATGTATTAGACGGTTTTCGTGTAGGTGCTATTAGTGTTTCGTTTTTCATGGCGAGATGCCTAACTTTGAGGCCAGGCCACGCCCCTTCAGCATATATGAAAATGCGAGGTTTTGATCATTTGTTACTCCTGCATGTCTGAGTGATGAGTCTGCCAAATTTGGTGAGTTTTAGGGTATGATAAAGCCCCCAAAAGACCATTTCATTTTAGCTCCATTCATTTTCAATGGGAAAAAAATGGCCGAAAAGGCTTAATATTTCAAAAAGCGCAACTTGCAGCATTACCAAAAGTCATAGCTGGATTGTCCTGAACGAGCTGAACATTTTGATATATGAATCGTTGAAATGGCACAAATACTCTAGGAGGAGTAGCGTGCCAAAAAACGTACGGACGGAAGATAGTAACTATAACTAGAAAAACCGCATTTCCTACGAAAATGCACGTGTGAATGCCTTAGCGCCGCTCCGCCCTTCTCGCGGCGACCGCGGGAAGTCGAGCTGGTCCACCCCGAAACACTCTCGTGCCTTTCCCGTACCCGTTCGGCACCTAGTGCGTGCACTCAATTTGGTCCACATTCCAAAATGGCCGCCTTCCCATTTATCGTACAACGTTGACGCCAGAGGGTTTTCTGTGCGTCTTGGTGAATTGGACAAGTGTACCAAATTTCATGATCCTACGTGAAACTAAGGCCAATGCGGAGGGTAGTTTGAAATTTTCTAGGTGGCGCTCTTGAGCCCTTTCTGTTGCAATTTTGGCCACGCCCCCAAAATATGTAATTTTTCACCAGTCCTGACGAGTCTGCCAAATTTGGTGAGTTTTGGGATATGATAAAGCTCCCAAAAGGCCAAACGTATTGTGACGGCGTTACGTCTGATTCGCCACATCGCCACGCCCACATGCTCCACCCAAAACAACCAGTCGTGGAAAGCTTGTTACAGCAACATGTCTTCGGTCACTGGACAGACCGTCACGCTGATTAGGTAACAGGTGTCCGATCGGGATGTTCAATGTACAACTGTACACTTCCTGTTGTGAGGGGGCGTGGCTTAATTATTGTCATGATTTGACCATTCAGTATTGCAGGGGACCGGATGTGGGTCAATCACTGAAGGTTTGATGTATTAGACTGTTTTCGTGTAGGTGCTATTAGTGTTTCGTTTGTGACGGCGTGACGGCTGATTCGCCACATCGCCACGCCCACATGCTCCACCCAAAACGGTCAGTGTTGGAAAGCTTGTTACAGCAACATGTCTTCGGTCACTGGACAGACCGTCCCGCTGATTAGGTAACAGGTGTCCGATCGGGACGTTCAATGTATAACTGTACACTTCCTGTTGTGAGGGGGCGTGGCTTAATTAATGTCATGATTTGACCATTCAGTATTGCAGGGGAGTGGTTGTGGGTCAATCACTGAAGGTTTGATGTATTAGACGGTTTTCGTGTAGGTGCTATTAGTGTTTCGTTTTTCATGGCGAGATGCCTAACTTTGAGGCCAGGCCACGCCCCTTCAGCATATATGAAAATGCGAGGTTTTGATCATTTGTTACTCCTGCATGTCTGAGTGATGAGTCTGCCAAATTTGGTGAGTTTTAGGGTATGATAAAGCCCCCAAAAGACCATTTCATTTTAGCTCCATTCATTTTCAATGGGAAAAAAATGGCCGAAAAGGCTAATTATTTCAAAAAGCGCAACTTGCAGCATTACCAAAAGTCATAGCTGGATTGTCCTGAGCGAGCTGAACATTTTGATATATGAATCGTTGAAATGGCACAAAAACTCTAGGAGGAGTAGGACGCCAAAAAACGTACGGATGGAAGATAGTAACATCTATAAAGAATAATAATAATAAATATAAACACAATCTCTATAGTGTGAATGCCTTGTTGGCATTCACACAATAAATATAAACACAATCTCTATAGTGTGAATGCCTTGTTGGCATTCACACAATAAAGGTTGAATGGTCATTTTGATCCATACTCCACATCAGCAGGTGGCGGTAATACACACCTCTCGTTGTTTGTCAACCTCTGTAAGCATTAAGACGAAGAAGAAAGAAACCGGAAAAAGGAAGAAGAAGAAGAAGAAGAAGAAGAAGAAGAAGGCGGAGGATAAAATGGATGCAGCTGTGTTCATTCTGTCGCTTGTGGACTGCTGTGCGCTGATTTTCCTTTCGGTTTACTTTGTATCCTTTTTGAAGGAGTATTTGGTGAATGTTTCTGGTTTAATTTAGTGACATTCTTTTTTTTTGTTTCCCTGTCAGTCTTCAGCTAGCTCAGCTGTTAGCCGCCCACCCGCTTTGCTTCGGCAGCAAAATCAAATGAATCGCTAAAGAAAAGTAACATTTGAATCCTGCAGTTGTTGTAGATCACAGATTAACTTTAGTTAAGCATGTTTTACTTGATTTGACTCTTAAATTTATCCGCCTTCTTCCTAAAACATGATTCTGACGGTGAAGTTGTACTTCCGTAGCTGATTCCACATGTTGTGAATGTAAAGATCAAAAAGGCGTTCAATTCAAGATCAACTGGACTTTATTTGTAACAGAAGACGTTTCGCTTCTCATCCGAGGAGCTTTATCAATTCAATGAACTAGACTGTGTGTGCGTGTGGATTTATAACAGGAGTCACGATGTAAAGATGGTTCAGTTCAGTCACAGGTTACTCCTCTGTGTGGAACAGGCTAACAGACCAGTAGGTGTTCACAGATAGTTAACGTGTTCAACCCAAGTCCATCAGATGTCATCATGTCATCAGACACGTGTGACCCTTGACCCTCAGCTCAGATCATCACCTTGTCGGATCTAGAATGTGACTACATCAATGCTCGAGCATGCTGCTCCAAACTGAACAAAGTAAGTGTGTGGAGTTTCATCATAAACTTTACTTCATGTTTAAATATACAGACTGACTGCTTCTGTATTATTTACTGTCGTAATGTTGTTAAAGCTGCAATATGTAGTTTTTGAACACGCTGGCACTTAGAAACATTTTGAACATTTTGTCTGCTCTACCCTTGTCCGAAAAACAAAAAGTCAAAAATCTGGGAGTGATAATGGATCCTTCCATGAAACTCAACAGTCATGTAAACATGATCGTCAAATCCTGTTTTTTCCAGCTGAGGCGTCTGTCTAAGCTGAAGCCCATATTATCCAAAAAGCACCTGGAGACAGTGATTCACGCATTCATTACATCTAGGCTTGATTACTGCAATTCACTTCTGTTTGGCGTCAGTCAAGCCACCATTGCACGATTACAACTGGTTCAGAACGCAGCTGCCCGATTTTTAACCAGCACACGCAAAAGAGAGCACATTACACCAGTCTTGGCCTCCCTTCACTGGCTACCGGTTCATCTTCGAATCCAATTCAAAATTCTCATGTATGTCTACAAATCGCTGAACAGTCTCGCCCCCGCCTATCTCTCGGATCTGATACACCCATATGTCCCTCCACGTGCTTTGAGGTCAGAGGATCAGGTACTCTTAATAGTTCCAGAAACTCGCCTTAAGCGCAGGGGTGACAGGGCGTTCTCTGTAGCAGGACCAAGACTCTGGAACGAGTTACCGCTGCTCATCAAACAGGCCCCCTCCCTCTCAGTTTTCAAATCCCGGTTAAAAACTCACTACTACTCCATTGCTTTCAATGCCAGCTGATTTGTATTGGATCGTTTGATTTATGATCTGCAATGTTTTTATGTTTTTCGTGTTGTACTTCATTGTCTGTGTTGCCTGTTGCGTGTTTGTTTGTCCAGCACTTTGGTGTGGACTTGTTCCTGTTTAAAGTGCTTTATAAATAAAATGGTATGGTATGGTTCTGGTCCCTCCTCACTCAGAGCCATATATGACTCAGCTCCACCTCGCTCGCGCTGCAGCCTGGAATGCTCCGCCTCCACTACGTCTTGTCTCAGCCGCTGCAAAGTTCTGTGATTATATGTTAATAAAACGTTCTATAAATTAAAACCACGGAGCACTGGTCCAGCAAAACAAAAACACCCTGAAACCTGCAGAGCTTCACGCAGCCACGTTGGACATGATTTAATTAGCTTGTGACAAATCCACTTCCTCATTTCTGTCAGTGAAGGAAGAAGCGAACACCGCTGCAGGGTTGACAGGTGGGGGCGTGGGTTAGGGGGTGAGAAGTTAGAAGCTCTGTTTTTATTGGCTGAATGGCTTGTTATAAAGTCTGTTTTTATTGGCTGGTTAACCGCGGGCGCTCTCTGGTTTTTATAAATGCTTTTATTACCACCGGGAGACGTAGAGGAATATAGTTATTTTCAGAGATTACATGTCAAACATCAATCTTTCAAGAGATAGTGGCAGAGTGAAGAAATATGTTTAAAAAAAAAAAAGCTACATACTGAAGCTTTAAGAACTGGAAGTGGCAGAAATGAAAATGGTGGGAGTGGTGGCTCAGAGGTCAGAGGAGGTGAGCCTGTGATCCACGACTCATACCGACAACATCAAAATGTGGGTGGGGAAAGTGATGCACCCACACCTGCTTCCGCCCTCATTTTCCCCATGCTGAGCCCTTGAGCAAGGCACTTAACCCCCACCACCCTCGGGAACCCTACATATCAGCTCTCTGCTCCACACAGAGGGCTGTGGTAGCTCGGTGGTCTGTGGTTCTGTCAGGAAGGACATCTGGTGTAAAATCAATTGCCAAGTCCTTTGTGCGACTAGTTCGCTGTGGTGACCCCTGAAGAAGGAGCAGCCGAAAGAAGAAGAAAGAAAATCATGAGATTTTTTATAAATGAAGTTGTTTCAATTAGGGGGAAATCAAACCAACATTCCTACTATCGCCTCTGGTTCTGTGTCAGATGAGACAACTTTAAAAACGTCACTAGAACTGGATTTATTTATACTGTATTAGTTAGAAGATTAGAAAGAGTTAGTAATTTTGTACTGTTGGTTGAAGAATATTATTGTTTAACCTGATTGTTGGAAAAAGTTGGTTGAAGATTATTATTGTTTACATGGTTTGACTACTGTTGTTTAATCTGATTGTTGGAGATAAGGAGCAGATATAATAAGATTTATTCTTCTTTCTGCTACCTTTCATTTTTTTACATTTTTGTACACTATCATTATGAGATTGTCTTGTATTGCTTCTTTTGTAAAAAAATGAACAAATTTAATAAACATAAACATAAACATTTATGTTTGGACTGTTTTTATCCTGTTGAGCTCTGAATTGTGAAAAATGATAAGTTGAGGACAAATTGACCTCATCTCCTTAAATTGTTAAAATTCAATAGTTTTCATTTGATCAAAAAGGCGTTCAATTCAAGATCAACTGGACTTTATTTGTAACAGAAGACGTTTCGCTTCTCATCCGAGGAGCTTTATCAATTCAATGAACTAGACTGTGTGTGCGTGTGGATTTATAACAGGAGTCACGCACCATCATATGTAAATTGCAAGCTGAGGTAACACATACATGTAAATTGACAGATCACACCTTAACAGTAGGGAGTTCCCTTGAAGTCTCTGACAGAAGACACAACAACTGTATGTAAATTGACAGATCACACCTTAACAGTAGGGAGTTCCCTTGAAGTCTCTGACAGAAGACACAACAACTGTAAGTTAAGTATATTTTCATTTGATATTATTTCTATCTTAACATGTGATTCTTGACCTGCCATTGTGTATCTGTTCCTACCAAACCCAGTCGAAGCAGATGGTCACTTGTCCTGATCCTGGTTCTGTTAAAGGTTTCTTCCTCATGAGGGAGTTTTTTCTTTCCACTGTCGCCTTCATGCTTGTTCAAGATGAGAGTTCTGTGATGGAGTTAAACTCAAAGCAGTCTGCTCCTCACATAAATGGAGTTGTATGGAAACATAGAGTGATGACATTGTGTGACATTATTATCATTATTATGGTAAATGAAGCTTATTTATATAGCGCTTTCCAGCCCCCTGTGAGGGGCCCCAAAGCGCTTCACACTACCAGCCATCCACCCATTCATCCACACATTCACACACCGGTAGCGGTA
>JBBPBX010024094.1:0-23934 GCA_038048925.1 Garcialebias charrua
AAGTCTTTACGTGCTAGCTTGCTTTTGTGGCCGCCATTTTCAGCAGGGCAAATGAGGCGCTGACGCGTCGCGTAGCGGTGACGCATAATAGATGCGACTTACAGGGCGAAGTGGCGTATTTATGGATTGTTTCAAATTATTCCCAATAATTGGACAAAGCGGCTTATACACAGAAGCGACCTTTACCCCGAAAAGTATGGTAAGTGTAATACTCCTCTGTAGATGTTCTGTCAATCAATTAGAAAACATTACAAAAAAAAATCAATTCCACCTAGGGGGCCCCCTAGTGGGGCCCTAAGCAGCAACTTAGGTTGCTTATGCCTTGGGCCGGCCCTGCTCCTACCTCTTGGTTAAATACTCCTGCATGTCATGATAAAATGCAGAAATCAACAAACATCCGATGTAACTGAACTGGTTAGGAAACTGGTGCTCTCAGATCAAATGTGAGATTGCAACATCATGACTGTACGGATGAGAGGAACTGGTAAAGTCCCTGTGTGGCCCCATCAAGAAGCACTTGATTGATGCTCGTTGTCTGAACTAGAGGCTTCAAGGGGACACGTGTCTGTGTGCATGCGAGTGAGACTTAAACTCATTTATCTGTCTGTATTCATGCATGCTGTGAGATATCAGGATGAGTGTGTGTGTTCATTGGTGGGTCCATGAGGCAGCTGCATGAGCATTCCTGTTGACGTTAAGCAGCTAAACAGTACCAGCTTGCTGGGCTCTTAACCTCCCCTTTCAGAGAGGACCTAATGAAGTCCTGAAAGGCTTCCTGACTCCCTCATCTGGCTTTGTTTAGGCCCCGCTCTGCCTCCTCTGGCTTGAGGAAAGCCATTAACCCATTGAGAAGACAGTCACACACAACCTGGAAGACAGTCTGCACCGTTAAGATGTGTGCGTGGTGAAAACTCCTTCTGAGGTGACTGCAGGGCCCAACGTTTGAGTGTTACGGTTTGATTCTGAAGTCAAGCTAAACACGGTTCAGGCAAACCGTGATCTTTTGGAACGTTTGGAGTGATATTAAAACTGAAGACCTCCACAAGCAGACGTGTTGAAATCCATTCATCTTTTTCTACCACAACTTTACTTTGGCACTGACACCATTCAAGAACTTTGGAACAAAACTAGGTAGATCAAAGCTCAATAATCCAGGTAAAACATCCAGCACAGTTCAGACAGGTCAGGTCATCTGGACAGTTTCTTTTTTTTTGTTGAGACGTTTCGTCCTTCATCCAAAGGACTTCATCGGTCCAAGGACCCACAACCTCACATTATATCTTCCGGCTCTCGACAAAGCAAGTCACATATCTTTTTGCTCCTTCCCTCCCTAAGTTTTTCCTCCTCCCTGCTTGCTTTTTTTGTCTCGTCTGACTCTTCAGTGCTCACTCGAACCAATTTGCGATGGATTTAATAAATTGGGCTGTTTCTTCAATAGATAAGATTTTTTCCACGAAGCGGACCGTGCCAGGAGAAGCGGTCTGCCCCTCTGACACACACGCGGTTGGATACATGATGGACTCATGGGGACAGTGGCAGCCTATGTGTATGACCGTGTTGACTGTCGAAGACGTGGAAGATTTGTGGATTATTGGCCTATTGGTAGCAGCTGCTCTGTTTTTTGGCGTCGGCGGAGCTGTCTGTTACCTGAAGCTGAGGAGAGCTTCGGCGGCTATCAGCGCGCTGGCGAAACTCCCTGATCAGCAAGATTCTCTGATCCGAGCCGTGAGCTCCTCATCCCAGCTGTTGTATGAGCTCAATCGCACGTTGGGAGCGGCGGACTGCCGCGGACCTGCTGGGCGCTTTGGAACTCGTTTGCAGCCGCCCGGGCTCCATCAGGGCACGGAAGGGGGTTCATAGAATCGGAACCTCATATGATTTGGAATTTTGGCCCTGAAACAGCGTCTGGACTTGGAAGGCTGCAGTGAAAAAGAACATTGTGGTCTGAATTGGAACAAACAAAGAGACTATCTAATCTGGTTTCTGCACATGTCCTTGAAAAGAGGCCTGTTTGGAAACTTTTCTCCTGGAGCGTAGAGCTGGAGTGTCACTGCTGACCTCACCCGCCCTCCCCCCCCCAGAGATCTCTGTGTGTGCCTCGGATAACGCCCAGCTGCACAACTGCTGAACTGTGTTCTCTGAAGTTACTCGCAGACTCTATATCTCCTTGCATGTCGTCAAAACTGCAACAATGTCTCGTGTGGTTGTGCTTCTGCTGATAGAGTTTTTGGGACTTTATCATGGAGTGTCTTCAGGCAATCTTTGATAAATTCTTTTTTTGAATATCACAAATGATACCTATTGTGTTTTTCCTTTTTCCATATCTGTTTTGCTCTCATTCAGGATGGATGAGAGATGGCCGCGCTGACGAACATACATATGTTTTGAATATATATGTTTTGAATTGCTGCAGCTTAACATTCTCTACCCCTCCTCTGGATGACTGTGTTTACATGATCATGTTGTATTGGTTTACTGGTGCAATGTTAATAAAAAATCTCTTATCTTATCTTATCTCTCTCTCTCTCTCTCTTATCTCTTAACCAGTTTGATGGTGATAAGATGGTTTCTCTATGGACAAAACGTTTCAACAAAAAACAAAGCTGTCCAGAGGACCTGACTGAACTTTGTTGGATTTTTAAAATCTGGATTATTGCGCATGAACTTTGATGTTTTGAACCACTTTTGCTATGGCTGCCTCAGAGGAGTCGATGGGGAGAGAGCGGGCCCCAGAAACCATCTTATCACCATCAAACCGGTTGGCCCACCATGTGAGTAAGCCACTTATGGGACTGAGTTTGTTGTGGCTCCTCAGACTGATGAAGTCCTTTGGATGAAAGACGAAATGTTTCAACAACAAAAACAAAACCATTGAGATGACCTGACTTAAATTTGTTGGATTTTTACCTGGATAGTTGAGCATGAACTTTGATGTTTTGAACCATTTTGACTATAGCTGCCTCAGAGGAGTCGGTGGGGGAGAGACCGAGCCCCAGAAAACATCAAATTATGCAAAAATGGCAATAACTCAGTCATTTCTACAGATATTGAGCCCAAATTTGAGGTGAAAGTAGCTGAGAGTCATCCTCAACACATACTCTGAGCATACTTTTAAATTGGCTCAGTGGTTAGCACTGTTGCCTCACAGCAAGAAGGTCCTGGGGTCAATCCCTGGTTGGACCTGGGCTCTTTCTGAGTGGAGTTTGCATATTCTTTTCATGCTTACGTGGGTTTTTTCCAGGTACCGTATTTCCCGGAATATAGGTCGCAGCTTTTTATCATTTTTGCATGCCCTGCGACCTATATTCAGGTGCAACCTATTTATGGCTTTTTATAAAATAAGCTGATTTGTAATCATTTATTAACAAAAATTAAACTGAGACACACTCTTACAATAATGTCAGCTAACAAATATATATTTTTAGGTGTTTATCCTGCTAAAATTATTCATTTATTAAAGAAAAGTTCAGCTCAGACACATATTTGCTATAATTTTTATCAAACAAATAATTGTTTTTAAGTGTTAATCTTCTTAAAAGCCTTGCTGTGCACTCCTGTGGCAGACATTTGCAGCAGAGCTAAACACGGTCCACATTTTGACGTAGGTGCGACCTATATTCAGGTGCGACCTATATTCCAGAAAATACGGTACTCCGGTTTCTTCCCACAGAACAAAAACATGCATGTTAGGCTGCCTTCAGGCCCAGGCCTCCCTTGCAAAAGAGATATGTGATCTCAATGGGATTTTCCTGGTTAAATGAAGATTAATAAATAAATAAAACTAGTTGGCCCACTGTGTGAGTGTGCTGCTTGTGGGACTGAGTTTGTTGTGGCTCCTCGGACTGATGAAGTCCTTTGGATGAAGGACGAAACGTTTCAACACACAAAAGAAGCCGTCCAGATAACCTGCTAATCATAAATTAGATCATATACAAACTACTAAATATGATATTATGTGAGAAATCATTTATAATCTTATTTTTTGTGATTGCTGTTTGAATTGATTGTATGAATTAATTTTGTTGAAGAAGGGGCAGATATAACAAGATTTTTTTCTTCTTCTGCCTCCTTTCATTTCATGTATTTTTGATTTTATATTGTGTTTTTTTTGTAAACAGTATTCTTGTGTTTTTAAATTTTGAAATGAATAAACTGCTTGATTGATTGATTGATTGATTAATTGATAACCTGACTTAACTTTGTTGGAAAACTATAGGTAAACTTAATGAAAAAGCAATCTTATTTACAATGGATAGAAGGTATGTGTGACAACTTGACTAGTTTTAATTATTTAAAACAACAAACAGTAAAACAGTTAATGTGATGAACCAGTCTATTAGATCTATCATCATACACAGACTTGCACATTTCAACTGGTTTACCGGGCAGTGACCTGCCATCATCACTTATTGATGAAGGCGAATAAGCTTTGTTTTTACTCCTGTTTGTTTGTTTGCTTGTTTGTTTGTTTGTTTGTTTGTCTGTACTGTAGTTCATGAACCAGGGGATGCATCTGAATGAAACTATCAGAAAGTAATGACTGGATCTACGTCCAAAAAGATTAGGATTTAATCCAATTCAAGATGGCTGCGACCGCTAGTCAATATGAATTAATACAAAAATTGCTCTAACTTAGAGTTTTACAGATAAACTTTGCTGTGGTGGTTGCTGAGCATCATCTCCAACAAATACTCTGAGCTGGCTGTGTCAGCCATGTTGAATTAAAACTCCGTTCCAAAGGAGGCAGGTTTGATTTCCTTCAAGAATATATAAGCATCTTTATAGAGAATATTGTCATTTTTCATATGATCACTGAGAGAAGTTTGATTTTTTTGGGGGGTGTTTCCATTAATTGCTGCTGAATTGTTTTGTTTTCTGAAGCAGTTTGCACAGTCTTGCAAGTAGAGCTGCTTGCAGTTTAGATGAACTGAAAGTTGTCCCTCTAATGTGTCGGGAGTTTAAGAGATATCCTATTCCTTAAAGGTCCACTGACATCATCTTACAAATTTGCATGAAATGATAGAAGATATATATATTTTATCATTCAACTATGTTCGTTTTTGCAAACAAAATGATAAATTAATGAAAATTCCTTTCAAAGTGAGATTAAAATTAAAAACAGCTTTTATCTCTGAAAAATCCGACTACAAGCGAATGCAACATTTGTGACGTAGGGAGCAGGACCGTCAGTCTGCATTCATTCTCATCCAGATCGCCTTTTTTTTTTTGTATAACTTGAAAAATGCCAGTTATGTTGCATTTGGGTGTTCTAATATCATCAGTGAACAAGTGAGCCTTTTCACTTTCCCAAAAGATGTAAGACCTTCGTCAAAAATGGAATAAATAAAGCTGCCCCCCCTCGGACTGAGCTCCCTGCTTCCTGAACAGGTAAGAGTCAAATACATACGGGTGCAGACCTAAATTAGAACCTGCTGTTTCTGCTCATCTAACTTCCTGCTTCCAAAACTAAAGACAAATCGCTCAAATCTTAACTTAGATTGATAATTTTGTTGTTTTATTTCTTGTTCGCCATGAATATTTATATGGGGCGTTCTAAGTCAAAGTCAAAGTCAACTTTATTGTCAAAACGGCAATATGTACAGGACATACACAGGATTGAAAAAGCATTTCTCTCTGTTCCTCGGTGCAACAGTAAACATTTAAACACTAAAACACTAAAACATTTAATAAACATAAGCATAAAATGAAATAATAAAAGTGTAATACTGTCCTGAGTTCTTGCATAGTAGTTTTTGAAAAGACTAAAGACTTCTCCTCGCAACGTCACAAATGTTGCATTCGCTTGTAGTCGGATTTTTCCTGAGAGAAAAGCGGTTTTTAATTTTAATCTCACTTTGAAAGGAATTTTCATTAATTTATCATTTTGTTTGCAAAAACGAACATAGTGGAATGATAAAATATATATATCTTCTATCATTTCATGCAAATTTGTAAGATGATGTCAGTGGACCTTTTTGACTTTTTATTGGTAAGGTCAAAGATGTGGAGGGAAATCAAATGAACGTTGCACTTAGATTTTAATTATTTATTTTTCTTGAATAAAATTGGTCGGTAGCAACAGCAGACTCCACCCACAACCAGGAAGAAGCAGCACCTGTGAGATTTTCCACGTCTTAACACCAGGGATGAGACGGAACAGTGGAGTTATACGGCCGGAGATTCATCTCAGATGTACGGAACATTACGGATCATCCTGTTTCTGAGGCGGCACCCCGACACCATTTTTTTTCCACGCTCGTAATAGCACTTCATTTTAATTTTATAGTTTGTGCGTGCTCAATAGAAGAAAATTGTCTCTACTTGGTTATGCCAGTCTATTGAGAGCAAGGCAAGTGAAAAGGGACTAAGTGTGGGGGGATGCAAAAGGGGGTGCGGGGGAAACGAGGCAAATGCGTGGCAAATAAAAAAAACTGCGGCAGTTAAAATTGAATTTGTATTCACCAGGAAGTGGGTTAACCCAGTTAAAAGTCAGGCAATCCAATAGCACTGCCTGATATGTGGTGTCGAGACAATCTCCTTTGGGGAACTTAAGCGCTTGGCTCATATGCTGCCTACCCGTGCTCAGAGCATGTTTTCAGGTAATAATAATACATCATATCGCTTAACGGCGTATTTATGTAAGAACTCAGCAGAGAGGAGGCATCTGGAGTGCCTCGGTGTTGTTCTTTGAAATCACCTCCCTCAGATACTCGCAGTTGTTGTTTTCTCCTTATCAGTTTTGCAGAAATGGAAAATTCTATTACGGAGCGTATTTGGTTTGTCACAGTCAGATGCCTTCTCCTCAGGTTGCATCGTTCAGGCGGGGGAGGAGGGAGGGGGGTGAAGACATCTTCCCCAAAGATTTCTCCTTTTTAAAGACGCAACTTGGCTGCGTTTGCGTGCCCCTTCTTTTTGTAGGGCATAAAAGAACGGACATTTTTTCAAAATATGTGGTCTTTTTTTAATGACAAAAAACACAATGATAAAAACAACGAAATACATATTAAAAGAATACTGACAGAATTTATGTGATATTTCCACGCCAGTTTGTTGTCACTGATGACACCCAAAAACGTCACTTCAATTACACGACAGATCTCAACACCATCAATCATAAAAGGAATATCAACAGTTTTTTTTAAACTAAAAATGATGTATTTAGTTTTATCTAAATAAATGATAATTTCTTTATTTTAAACCAATTTTGTATTTTTACTAATTATATCTTCATAAACTCAAAAATCTGTTTCATATCATGTCCAAAACAAAAAAAAGTGTCATCAGCGAAAAGGATACATTTGAGGAGTCCTGACATTTTAACCAAGTCGTTAACATACAGAATAAATAATTTTGGTCCAATTATAGAGCCCTGAGGGACTCCACATGTAATATTACAGAAGTTGGATCTTACATCATTTATTTGTACAAATTGTTTTCTATTTCTAAGATAGCTAATTACCCACTGCAATGCTAGTCCTCTCACACCATATTTACTCAATTTGTCGATGAGAATGGTATAATCCACAGTATCAAATGCCTTTTTCAAATCAACAAAAATCCCAAAACAAGTTTTTTGATCAACAGCAGTAGTTATTTATTCTATTAATTTCATTATAGTATTTGACGTAGAGGTTTTCGCTCTGAATCCATACTGACTGTTACCGTACTTAGAATATTATTTGTATCGATAAATTGGTCTAATCTAATCACAAATAGTTTTCCTAAGATTTGTGAAAACTTTGGTAACAAGGATATTGGTCTATAGTTGTTAAACATGCATTTATCACCATCTTTAAAAAGAGGTGCCACCTTCATATTATAAAAATAAGGCATAAAAGAACGGACATTTTTTTAAATACATGGTCTTTTTTATGAAAAAAAAAACAATGATGAAAACAATGAAATGAATATTAAAAGTACATACTCACAGAATGGAACAGGGGAAATGACAAATCTCCAAGTCTTTGTTGTAGGAGTATATTGACTGCCCTTGGTTCATTGACTTTTTATTACAGGAGGTAGCACAACTGTCAGCAAATAGGGGAAAAAAATTGTTTTAGCCATTTACTTTGCAACATTTCAAGCTTATATAATTTTTGCCCATGTACACATTGTGCACACAGATTTTTTTGTGCACATCAGCAACTAGCCTGTTAAGGTGCAGATCTAAGCAATGGGAAGGGTGAACACTAGAGAAGAGGAGGAAGAGGAAGGAGTGCAGACAGAGAGAAGGATAGAAGGAGGAGAGGAGGAGATGAAGAGGCACCCGGATAGAGAGGTGGTTTCAGTCTACCAGGAACACACAGCTCTTGCCGCCAGCAGTGTGTCAGTGGTGGTCCCCTCATCCAGTCTGCTGCAGCATCTGCCAGAGAGGCGCCAGGCTGAGCAAGACCCAGATCCTTCCTCAGGTCCAGAGCCCCATCAACTCCCTGTTCCTCCAGGCCCAGCTGTCTTCTTCTGCTCTTCCCGCCCCAAGCTTCTCTCTGTCTTCACACCAAAAACCACGTTAGTCGCCCTGAATCAGAACCCTCGGGCCTGCATCTTTTTCTTTTCATGCAGCCTCAGCAGAAGCTCCCTTCATCCCCTCGTATGCCGCCCCACAACAAAACCTGCCTCAGCTTCTCAAGACGGCCTGACCAAAAATATCTCCCCCAGCTTCTTGCAGACCAAATAATTTGCTCCCACGTGCATTCAGAAAGTACGGAAGGGTAGTGCTGCCATCCATTCAAAATATTTTTTGGAGCTTATGTCGTAATTACGTGATACGTATCACGTAATTACGTGATAATATGTAGTAATAACGTGATATGTATGTAGTAATTACGTGATATGTATGTAGTAATTACGTGATACGTATGTAGTAATTACTACATACGTATCACATAATTACTACAGTACATACATATCACGTAATTACGTGATACTTATCACGTAATTACTACATACATATCACGTTATTACTACATATTATCACGTAATAACGTGATATGTATCACGTTATTACTACATATTATCACGTAATTACGTGATACGTATCACGTTATTACTACATATTATCACGTAATTACGTGATATGTATCACGTTTTTACTACATATTATCACGTAATTACGTGATACGTATCTTACGTGATACGTATCACATAATTACTACATAAGCTCCAAAAAATATTTTCAATGGATGGCAGCACTACCCTTCCGTACAGAAAGAACAGTCAAATGAAGAAGCTATATTTCTTCTCCTATTTGTTTTATAAACTCTCAGTTGTCAAAAAATGTTGAGAATTATTAACTTGTTAGATAATTAATAGTGCAAGCAATCACCTTGTAGACAAATGTGGCATTGATAGGGTTAGAATTGGAAGAAAACCGCAAGAGAACCAACTGCACCACTTTGTAATTAAAGGTGGGGTGACATGATTTTTTTACTATGCATAAAATTGCTCAATATGTATATATATTTTATCATTTAAATATGTTTGTTTTTGCAAACAAAATGATAAATCACTTTAATTTTGCTTTAAAAGTGATTTTGAACTTCAAGCCGTGTTTAATCATGGGAAATCCGATTACACACGAACGCACCATCTGTGACGTAGTGTGAGGCAGAGGGCTCTGGTCTCTTTAATAGCGGACAATTTAAAACCCGACGAATTTAGCAATCTATGTGAAGATTTGAGCTATTTGTCTTCATTTTGGGAAGCAGAAAATAGTTTGGGTGATGGAACAAGAAACAACAGGATCTAATTTAGGTCTGATGCTGTATCAGACTTACCTTCATGTAGAGCTGCGCACACGCGCACTGTGACAATCCCAGAGCTCTGCCTCACACTACGTCACAGATGGTGCGTTCGCGTGTAATCGGATTTCCCATGATTAAACACGGCTTGAAGTTAAAAATCACTTTTAAAGCAAAATTTAAGTGATTTATCATTTTGTTTGCAAAAACGAACATATTTAAATGATAATATATATATATTTTGAGCAATTTTATGCATATTAAAAAAAAATCATGTCACCCCACCTTTAAATACAAAAAAAAAATCAGAGCAAAAAAGTAGGTTTTCCACTAAACTTGGCAAGTCAACTGTATTGATCCAAGTTAATATGTTACCTTGTTTCATCAAATTTCTCATGTTTGTCACTCATCTTCAAATTAAATCATCTGAGTGCATTCCTGATAATTAACTCAACTCTACTTCATTCAAATGGCACTTTTAAAGCCTAAGGCTCTGTACACACGTAGCCTGGTGTTTGAAAAACGAATATCTGCGCAAAAAAAAAATTCTCCGTACATACATGTTCGGATATTTAAAATGTTCGTCTACATGTCCCCATTTATTTTCACCACAGAGCGTTGTAAATAATATGCCGAACCCATAGGTGGCAGTGTAGTGCAGTCACAACCCTTCAAAGCATCAACTTCCTGTTATTATTTCTTCCCGTTTGTTTGTGTGGACAGACAGCGAGGTTGAACTACTATTAAATACCGTATTGGAGTACAAAGTTAATAAAACGCAGGAAAATGTCGACTGGGAATCATGTCCGACTGGGAATCATGTCAGAGCAGGTATGTTGACATTTTAGCACTTTTTTTAGAGCATTATGTGACGTCAGCGACGCACCAGCTGTCGCAGAAAAACGCAAATCTCCGGTTCTGAAAGTCCACACGCAAACCCGAAAGCGGAGAATTCTCAAATCTCCACTTTGGTCTGAGTTTTTTTATTATTCGTTTATCCACAGTATTCTTACGCCCCATGACGCTTTGCGCGAAATGTGCACACGACTTCCGGTTGACCGGAAACACCGTTTGTTTACATGCGAGTAATACAGTTGAAGACAGTCCAAACTTTGTTGTTTTAGTTCATTAAAAATGTGGGAACACCACTCGTTTTGTTAAAAGAGGAGGGACAAATAAAAAGAAATTACAGATGTTACCTGATCGCGCAGACATAATTTAAAACTACATAAATAGCGAACGCGTTTGCTCCGGCCTCTCGGCTAAGGTTTATTAGCAGCTAACTCGGCTAAAAGTCACGGTCGCGTCTGAGATCTATCGTTTTAAGACAGTAAATCTTCCAAAACTCTCATTAATAAACCCTCCCCGAATAAAAAGATGTTACCTGATCGCGCAGACATAATTTAAAAATACATAAATAGCGAACGCGTTTGCTCCGGCCTCTCGGCTAAGGTTTATTAGCAGCTATCTCGGCTAAAATACCGGTCGCGCCTGACATATATCATTTTAAGACAGTAAATCATCCAAAACTCTCATTAATAAACCCTCCCTGAATAAAAAGAAATTACAGATGTTACCTGATCGCGCAGACACAGCCATAGAGAAGGATGCAGGAACACTCTTTCTTTGTTTTGGGTCCGTGTTGAAAACACTGTTGTTTTAGCCAAAGATTTAGCTTGGTCCGGTTGTTGGTGCAGCCGCGAACAGCACAGCAGGTACCTGAACCCCGGTAGGACATTTCAGTAAACGTTCCGTTTAAACAAAAGCTGTGTTTGCTCCGATAAAATGAATGAAAATAACTTTCAAAAACACCCGCGATCCATACTCGCCTATGGAATACAGGCACTTCCGGTGTCGGACAGGAAGTACAATGCACATTCGCTTCTACAGTGACGCCCTCAGGAATACTGTGGATAGTTACATAAACCGGAGTTCACGTGTGGATGAAAGGCCAAACCGCATGATAAACTATTCGGTTTTACTGATATCCGGCTACGTGTGTACAGGGCCTAACTCAAAGTATTAAAGGAAAATCTACTGTTGCTGTTTTCATCATTCTTTAGTTTGTAGCCAGGTCTCTCTTGTAAATGAGTCCTCAAGGCTCAATGGGATTAACCTGCCTAAATAAAGGTTGAATTAATGAAAAAACAAGTTGATGGAATCAGGTGTAGCAATAACAATCACAGGGTTCCCAACCACGGTCCTTGAGGAACACCATCCTGCATGTTTTAGTTGTTTCTCTAATCCGACACAGCTAATTTTAATTAATGGGTGATTAACAGGCTTCTGCAGAACATGAAAAAGTAATTAAATCACTGAATCAGCTGTGTTGGAACTGGGAAACAACTAAAACATGCAGGATGGCGTTCCTCAAGGACCAGTATTGGGAACCACTGCATTAAAACAAGAAAACAGGAATGTAAAATAAAAAAGAGACTGTAAATAAAATACAATAAAACATGAAACACAGAGGCTAATCAAAAAGCTGTTGCAGTGTATCCACCAGGCTTTTTAAGTAAAGTATGTTTAGTTTGACATGAGCATGGCATCTTTAGTTGGTGTCCTGCATCCATACAGGAAATCGGTTCCAGAGGACATTCAATGCTGAAAATCCAATTTAACAAGAAACGAGTCAGGAATGCTATTTTTTATCTAATGCACTCTAACTGCTTATTAATGTCTTATAAAGGCTTTGTAGCTTATTGAATAATGAGATTATTAATGATTTATTGATCCTTTCTGCTTCAGTTTCAACTCTACTATTCGTACTCAAGGGTCCATGACCTTTAACCCCACAGCTGACCTGTTCCTCTGTGTCACTGAGTTACTCTTCAGCCGCGTTCGCTCCCCATTACCCCGCCGCAGCAACGCTCCTCGAGGCTTATCCCCATTTAAAGCCCTTTCTCTTTCCCTGCTGGGGCTGGAGAGGGGCCGAAGCTGCAGCATCCTCCCATCCGTTAGCCAGGAGCCACAGATCCCAGCCAGAGATGCCATCTGATACAAGTCTATCATAATGAAGGTCCAGCATGGGGCTAAATGAGTTTCCACCTCAGCCGCGCGAGGGGCTAATGACAAAACAGCCTCCCTGTGCTCCTTGGCCTGCCGCTAGCTTTAATCAGGGCATATGGCACTTGCCTAAACTGCTTGCCTACGAGGAGCGGAGAAATTTTTTGGGGAAAGCGGTTAAAAATGAGAAAGCTCCGACAGAGAAAAATCAATTTTAAAAGCTTGGAATTTGGGATTCATGATTAAATTGAGAAAGTTTGCAGAGAATCCATAAAACTGAAGAAGTTGCTGCAAAGAGATTTTTTTATTTATTATTTTGGATGCTATAAGATTTACCTAACAGGCAGGCCTGTGTGGCTGCTGATACAGCAAAGAAATTACTAATAGCTTTCATAGATTTATATTAATTTACAGGATTTAATGTTCCCTAAATGGCAGATGATCAACAAGGGGGAACAAACGTGTATTTGTGTCCCAGTGGTATAAAAAGACTGTGGAAGGGGGTGAGAGCTTAACAATTAGGCTACTCCATTTTCCTAGCCCACTTTATGGCTCCCCTACCTATCCAAATTAGCTTAAAGGATTGATAATTCTTCCCTAATATAAAACTGTTACTGAGCCCCTAAACTGTGACTTGCTCTTTTTTTTTTTAGGTTTTGTCAAACACTAAATAAAAGCCCGGTTTTGGAAATTAATTTGAAATCGCATAACAAGGCTTGCTTTTAATTTGATTAATTCTTTGTTGTTGTTTTAGATCCCTTGTGAAGACACCCATGACGTTTCGAGGTTATTTGTTCCACTGTCTAATGACAATTTTCTTGCACAATAACACCAGTTAAAGAGCTGCCTCAGAGCTAGTTTTTTTTTTCTTCCTTCCTTGAAATCACAGAGAAGGCTAAGCCAAAGGGGGACTAATAAACCTCGCCCTTAATTCCACTGTGAGGCTACTGCTGTGACTGCTCACACTAGAACTTCCTCACAACCTTAATTAGATACTAAAAGATGATCAAAACCTATTTTAGCCTCGCTGGCTTGAGACTGAAGGCACTTTTTGTGGCAGTGGTCATGAAAGTACCGTATTTTCCGGACTATAGGTCGCGGCTTTTTATGATTTTTTCATAGCCTGCGACCTATAGTCAGGTGCGACCTATATATGGCTTTTTATAAAATAAGCTGATTTGTAATCATTTATTAACAAAAATTAAACTGAGACACACTCTTACAATAATGTCAGCTAACAAATATATTTTTTAGGTGTTTATCCTGCTAAAATTATTCATTTATTAAAGAAAAGTTCAGCTCAGACACATATTTGCTATAATTTTTTATCAAACAATTAATTGTTTTTAAGTGTTAATCTTCTTAAAAGCCTTGCTGTGCGCTCCTGTGGAAGAGACATTTGCAGCAGAGCTAAACACGGTCCACATTTTGACGTAGGTGCGACCTATATATGGATTTTTCCAAGTCTTTGGCAATAATTGGACAGTGCGACCTATACTCGGGTGCGAGCTATAGTCAGAAAAATGCGGTATGTTGAATAAAAGTAATACATGACATTAAAGTTTTAAAAGAATGCCATAGATGCAATGAAGAAGTTTCTACACTAATTATATTGAATGTATCGCTTGCCACAATAAAAGCTGGATGTGGTATAATTGATTGTGTATATGCGTGAGTGGGCCTATGTCCATTTTGCTGTCTGCTAGCAAAAGTCTCAGAGACTTATCACTGGTTGTACAACGTATTACCTTTTGGAGTCAACCTGATTTAGGAGCTTAATGCATATAAAACGGCTCTAACTCAATCAGTTTTGTGCATACTGACTTAAAAGTTGGTGTAGCTGTAGCTGAGAGTCATTTCCAACTCATTCTCTGAGCGCTGACAGATCACATAAGGTGTTCGTATAAAGCACTGGTATAAAGGACGACGGGAGATACGCATTTCCAGGAATACTTTATTAATAGGGGTGTGAATCTCTCAGTGTCTGGAGAATCGATTCGATTCCGATTTTTGATGCACCGATTCAATAAAAAAACGATTTTCGATTCTAAAACGATTTTCATTCCAGGATCGATTTTCGATTCAGAATCAATTTTCGATTCTGAAACGATTTTCGATTCTGAAACGATTTTCGATTCTAAAACGATTTTCGATTCTGAAATGATTTTCGATTCTGAAACGATTTTCGATTCTGAAACGATTTTCGATTCTAAAACGATTTTCATTCCAGGATCGATTTTCGATTCAGAATCAATTTTCGATTCTGAAACGATTTTCGATTCTGAAACGATTTTTGATTCTGAAACGATTTTCGATTCTGAAACGATATTCGATTCTAAAACGATTTTCATTCCAGAATCGATTTTTGATTCAGAAACGATTTTCGATTCTGAAACAATTTTCAATTGAAATCATGAAAAGATTAAACAATAATGTAAACAAATAAAACATTTATTTAAAACAATACTTGTAGCAAACATCAATAATGTCAAATAATACAGTATAAATACAGCAGGCTGAATTGTGAGCAGATGGGTATATGAATAGAATGCAGCAGCTTTAATCGGGTCCCGGAGGTCACTGGTGCCTATATCCAGCAGTCACTGTGCGAGAGGCAGGGGACACCCTGGACATGTCTCCAGTCCATCACAAATAATTCAAAATACAAACGTAAACAAAGATTTCAGCCTACTGTATTGCATAAACATTTAACTCAAAATAAAATAGACTTCAAAATCATATTGCATTCATCCATGTTTCAAATGTGTATGGATGGATTTTGTTTAAAATATTTGTTTGGTAAATCTTTTCAACAAAAGCCATCTATCCATCATCTTTATCCGCTTTATCTTAATCGGGTCCTGGAGGTCACTGGTTCGGGTCAGATTTCTTCTTCTTTCTGCCACCTTTCATTTTATGTATTCTTTCATATACTATGAGATATGGTTTTATTTTCTTTATCTTTTGGGTTTTAATGTATATATTTTTTTAAAAATCGATTTTGGGGCATTTAGAATCGATTCTGAACCGCCAGTGCTAAGACTATAGATAATTTTTTTTAAATCGATTTTTTTTTCCTGAATCCCTATTTATTACTAAATATAATTAATTGATTGAGCTGTGATAACTGAAACAACAACAACAACAAACATCAGGTTGTTTAGTTCATTTTAAAGCTGGTGGACTGTGCTGTGTTTTGAACATCAGCTGTTCTCAGGCTACGTTCAGCATGAAGAAACAGAACCCTTGAAGCCCACGCTGACAGTTTTGGACCCCGCTGCTCCTGATTTCCCCAGCAGTAGAACCAGCTTTGGTAACCAACAACTCTCCAGTACAAATTGGTCTATCTACAGCGGGGAGCAAGAGTTGCATCTCTGTGGAAGGAAGATGGAGAAAGGCTGAGTTTATCCAGGCAAAGGCCTTTTGTTCCCCTGAACACCATCGTATCTCTTCCTCAATCTTTCCCCTCGTTCCAAAAAATGTCATCCAGGTTTTTCCCTCGGAGCGAGGTGATTGCTTGCAGCTGGGGTGCATTGAGAACATTTTAATATTATGTGGAAGATCAGAGCAAACTAACTACATTATTCTCCTATTACACTCATTTCATCCAACTGATGTCTTTATATTCTTCCCTTTGCCTCGATTAGCCTAATGTGAAATTGGAAGGGTGGGGGGAATACGCTTAGGACTGTACCGATTGTTCCTCGGTTGCCTATTATTTCAGAGCGCCATTAAAATGGAGGCGTCTTCTATAGCGACTGTAAATAAAACGATTAGTGGCAGATCCAGCCGGGTGCTGAGGAAGATTTCATTCCAGGGATCTGCTTATCAACGTTTCTTGGAAGGTTTTGAAGGAATGCGAGGGCCCGTCGCAAAGAAACCACCTCCCCCCCACCTTCATCCCACGATGGCTCTATACGTCTCTCCCTGAATCCGCATTATGGCAGCAAATCTCGCACTTGCCTTGAATTCGTGTCATAAAATAAATAAATCAATTACGTTCCCACACACATGCAGGCATGGCTTGCATTGCAGGGCTAGGTTCAAATCGTTTCGTCTCGCATGCCTGTAAGCCTGCTTAATATCCTGCCAGCGTGCCCAAATTATTAGAAAAGTACAAGAGTGACAATTGTCGGCAAACGCTGTTGATCCGAACGCACAAATATTAAATGCTGTGAGCCTGAATGTGGCAAAGGAAGAGCTCCCACACCTCATGAAGCCCTTACCCAGCAGGAGATGTTTAGAAAAGAGCGTGTTCTTTACAAAGCACATGTTGCTAAAACAGTGAAAGAAGCAAAAAAAATATTTCAGTGTTTTTACTTGCATGCACGCAACAAGTCCACATGCCATACTTGGCAGAAAGTTGCTTCTTTATGAAATTTCTCAATATTATTTGGTGTGCTCTGGCCTTTCAATGTGCACAATGTGAAAACCTGATGCACAGCCATCCACCAACTCCTTGGTTTAACTTAAACTTAAAGAATTATCACTAGAACAAGGCTAAAGACTTTTCTTTTTAAGCGAGCCTACCGTATTTTTTGGAGTATAGGTCGCACCTTTTTATCATTTTTTCATGGCCTGCGACCTATACTCAGGTGCGACCTATATATGGCTTTTTATAAAATAAGCTGATTTGTAATAATTTATTAACAAAAATTAAACTGAGACACACTCTTACAATAATGTCAGCTAACAAATATATATTTTTAGGTGTTTATCCTGCTAAAATTATTCATTTATTAAAGAAAAGTTCAGCTCAGACACATATTTGCTATAATTTTTTATCAAACAATTAATTGTTTTTAAGTGTTAATCTTCTTAAAAGCCTTGCTGTGCGCTCCTGTGGAAGAGACATTTGCAGCAGAGCTAAACACGGTCCACATTTTGACGTAGGTGCGACCTATACTCAGGTGCGACCTATATATGGATTTTTCCAATTCTTTGGCAATAATTGGATGGTGCGACCTATACACGGGTGCGACCTATACTCCGAAAAATACGGTACTCTGCCTCCACATGATTTTACCTTGTTTATGTTTATGTTTAAACAAAGAGCTGACGGATCTGGATGAACTCAGGAGATGAAAAATTATAAATCAATGAAACAACTCACACTCAAAATGGATAAAATATACAGTGAAATGAACAAATACATTAGAACATGACAACATACGAAGACTCAGAACCTAAAATATATAATGTTGAAAATGTGATTGATGCAATTTTTTTCCTGTAATAAAAGATAGCGAATATTATAATGAAGAGCAGTTTAATGACATCAATATATCAAATGGAGTTCTCTCTATTATTCACTTTAATAGCAGAAGTATAAATGCAAACATATCCAAAATAACAGATTACTTAAAACAGTTAAATAGAACTTTTACGATAATAGCGCTGTCAGAGACATGGCTCAATGATGATAACACAAGTAATATTCACATCGAGGGGTATGAATTATATCATATGATTTTACCTTTGATCTTAGTTGATACTATCATTGATTTTACTTGATTTTATCACTTGCTTTTATTTGATCTTTGATTTGTGTTGCACTTTGTAGCACTTTGAGATTTTCATTAATGAAAAGTGCGTTATAAATTAAATTCATTATTATTATTATTACTAGAAAGCATTACTGTCACCCATCAAGCCCATTATTTTATCAACTGAAGTTATTGAAGTTCCATGATTTGGTAGATTATAATATTTTATTAGTTATGTATAGGGCTCAGAATAACGCATTACCTTTAAATATCCAAATACATTTAGTTAAAAGACAAAGTTGCTATAATTATAAGGGGATAGACATATTTGTAAAACCAAAATTCAGAACTAGTTTGAAGGGACGTTCTACCTCAATCCAGGGAATTGGGTTATGGAATGGTTTGGAGAATGAAGTAGTCAATGTTTACATTTAAGAAAATGATCAAAACTAAATTGTTAAAAATATATACTGTATATATGAAGTAGTGTAATGTGTATTGTATTAGTTATATTAGTTAGAAAATTAGAAAGAGTTATTCATTTTGTTCTGTTACTGGAAGATTATTATTGTTTGAAATGATTGTTTGAAAAAAAGGCAGATATAATAAGATTTTTACTTCTTCTGCTACCTTTCATTTTTTATGTATACTGTATTTTGTAAGTTATCGTTTATGGGATTGTTTTGTATTGTGTTTTCTAAAAAAAAAGTTTAAAAAAAGAACAAATTTTATTAAAAAACTGCCTTCAGCATTAAAAAATGTCTGACAGGGTCTACCAATATCAAAAACACTGAATTAATGAGCCTTATGAGATAGGTTCAGTAAAATAAAAAGAAACATCAGCTCACTTGTTAGCAAACACACCCATTGGACACTTTATAGATCCACCTGTTCAATTGCTTGTTAACACAAATAGCTAACCAGCCAATCACATGGCAGCCACTCAACGCCTTTAGGCGTCTGTGTTGAAGACGACTTGCTGAAGTTCAAATGGAGCATCAGATGGGAATGAAAGGAAATTTAAGGGACTTTGAACGTAGCAAGGTAGTTGGTGCCAGATGGGTGTATTTCAGAAACTGCTGATCTACTGGGATTGTCACAATCTTTAAGGTTTGCAAAAAAAAATCTGAAATGAGAAAGTATCCAGCGAGCAGCAGTTGGGTTGACGAAAAGCATTGATGCCACTGCCAGAGCTGCGAGGAAAATGAGCAGGTTCAAGATAACTGAAAGGGCTAAGAAGTAATTTGTTACAACCAAAATTTGCAGAACACATTTCTGAACACATCAACCTTGACGCAGGTGGTCTTCATCAGCAGAAGACAATCCACAGTCCGGCACCTTTGGATCGGGATATTCTCATCATGGATGTTCTAGATCAGCAGCAGCTGTGTGATGATAGCATGCCAGTATGGAGCAAAGTCTCTGAGGTTTCCAACAACTGGTTCAATCTATGCCAAGAAGAAGTAAGGCAGTTCTGATGCAAAAGGGCGTCCAGCCTGGTACTCGAAAGGTGGATCTAATAAAGTGACCAGTGAGAGCATAATTAACTTCATGCCAAGTCACTTCAGAAGGATAATATCACCAAACTAAAGTAATAACTATGCATATCCCTTTTGGACAGGGGTGCTCTAAAACACATCTAATTAGATCCTGGCTCGTATGGAAAACCTCGTTGCACCAAGGCTCCGGACTGATGCACGTTGTATTTCAGCAACATCATTATGTAACTACTGACACAAAGAAGTTGTATGATATTTGGGAGGAGGTCAATATTAAACTGACCTCTTTATCCTTAATTATTTACTTATTCTTTTTGAATAGTAATTTCACGGATTCTTTTTTTTCTTTTTCAGTTTACCCAATATTTCTGTGATCAGTTATGATGGACAAATACCATAAAGCCATTAAGTGACAGAGACGTTGATTTTAGTTTGGTATGCCAGGAGACACTACCATTTATTTAAAATAAATCAACTAAAATTAACACCATTACACTTGATTGACTGATTTTCACTTTCTTGCAATTTAACACGTCAGCACATTTAAATTACAACAGACATAAATACGGATGTCAATATACTTAGTCTGTGGCTCTTAGCTTAATATAGTTTCCAGCTTAGATTGAGGGAAAAAGAAATAGGAGGAATAAAAGAGGTTGGAGAGATTTAAGAGGAAGTTATCTATTTTGAGTTTAATCAGAGGTGACACTTCTCCATACGAAAACCAGCTCGACTTCCGTGCACGTTCCATTAAACATCAGCCACTCTGTACCTGTTTGGACGTCCGTCTCGTTTGGTAGAGTTGAGGAGCAGTTTAGCTTCACAGGTTCTGGGCCCGTGAAGTCCGGTCATACCTCGGCGTGTTTATGGATTTGACGTGTCGTGAGGCCTGCTTTCTCCGTCAAAGACAGTGGCAGCTTCTGGGTTAGTGTTCAAAATAAAGCATTCCTCAAGAAAGTTCTAGAGAGCTTTTGCTCGGTGAACTGGATGGAGACGTCCATCAGTTCCACTGATAAGTCAGTCTTTTGCTCTTGACCAAACTTAATCAGCTGACCAGGCAGAGAGCTTTCAAGTCTCGTTGTCCTTTTTCACTCTGAAGCGTTCCCGGAAGCAAAACACTTTTACTAAAAAATGTTGAGATTAGAACACAGTTTCCTCATTGGTCCGTGGACCAAGCGAGGAGAGAAAAAGAGTGAAGCGAAACTTCAAGGTTGACAGAAAGTCTGTTTAGATAAACAGAGAGGATTGTTTTAGGAAAAGTGTCTGAATGAGGAGACTTGCAGACGCTTGTTAGAGTTTTAGCTGAAACTCAACCAAAACAACTTCTGAGCAAGTCAGTTTGACATATTATCTGAACTCTGACATCGTTAGACACCTTCATTGGCAGAAGTGACACAGTAATGCTTCACATTTAAGGAAATAACACAGCATATAACATATGTGATCATGACATATTGTAAATTACAACACTGCTCATGAATAAACACAGGTGATGCTCTGATTATATTTGTATTAGAACAAACTCAAAGATAGAAATAGTCTCTTTTTGAGTGAATCTGTCCTTTGATTTAACTAATAAAATAAATTGTGTTAAATGTCTGGTTATTGAAAGGTCAGTAAAGGTCATCTCTGGAACAGTTCAAAAAGACTTCAGTTTGACCCTGGGTAGGTCCCCTACAAAGTCAAAAATGTCTTCTTTTTTTTTTTTAACGTTTTTTTTGTTTGGCTTCATTTGATTTGAGCAATTCTATAAAACCTTTTCAACAGGTTTTTAATTTTCAGTTGATCCAAAATGCTGCTGCCAGAGTCTTAACAGGAGTTGATAGGATAGATCACATCTCTCCAGTTTTAGCTTCTCTCCATTCCCTCCCTGTCAAATAGAATCAAAATCTAACTTTTAACTTACAAAGCCCTCAACAACCTAGCTCCTTCTTATTACAGATCGTATTGCTCCATATTTCATGTCTATATCAGGCTCCTCTCTTGTGGAACCAACTTCCAGTTTCTGTCCATGAGGCTGACACATTGTCCAGTTTGAGGACTGGGCTTAAAGGTATTGTGACATGATGTTGGAACTATGCATAAAGTGGCACAACATATATATGTTGTATCATTCAACTATGTTCGTTTTTTCAAGCAAAATGATAAATCAATGAAAATTTGTCTCAAAGTGATTTTAAACTTGGCGCCGTGTTTCGTCACGGGAAATCCGGGAACTTTCGCATGCGACGTCCTGTGACGTAGAGACATGAAGTTCAGTCTGCGGCTGCTATTAGAACTCCTCTGAAATCTCGGAGTCCCCCTCGCTCCCTGAACGGTAAGGCTCAAATAAATACGGCTGCAGACCTACATTATAACCAGCTGTTTCTTGTTCATCGCTCAAACTAACTTCGGCTTCCCAAACTGAAGACAAATCGCTCAAATCTTCACTTAAATTGCTTAATTCCTCGGTTTCTATATTCTCTGCCATTGTTATTTACAATGTGCGTTCATTGCTTTGCGTCATAAAAAGGCGTCGGCGTTTGACCCCTCCTTTCTCCACCCGAAAACTGCAACGCACGGCAGAATTACGTCATTAAAACTATTTTATTAAAAAAATACTTTTATATATTGATTATTCAAAGCATACAAAAAATATATATATACTTTATATATTAATTATTTGAAGCATCTGTGTAAAAAAAATCAAAGCTGAGTAGCTTCTCTTTCTAAAGATGTTTATGTTTTAGCACAATACCTTTAAGACATTCCGTTTTGATAAATCCTATACAGTAGTTAGTCAGGTTTCCTGACTTATTCCTTATCCTATGCTGCTGTAACCTTAGACTACTGGAGGATAAATTGATTGCATTTAATCAAATGACTAGTTTGTATTTGTAATTATCAGTGGTGGGCAAATGAACGCTAGGTAGCGCTAAAGCGCTAATCCGCTTACAGTGGACCTAAACTTTTTGTCAGCGTTTTTGTGAATTGACTAACTTTTATAATTCATAAGCGGATTTGTGCTATTTTTATTTAAAATGCAGTACCGCTAATAACTAATTATCTATCAGTAAAAACCAATAAACTTATTTACAAGCTCTTATGCTGCTTGTTTTACCTTTTTCCCCACCGTAAACAGCAGAGAGGAGGAAGGGTGTGAGGGGGAGGGGGGCAGAGCTGAGAACAGACTCGGATCTACCATGTAGGTAAATGCCTGGGGGTCCCATTTCAGCAGTGGCCCCGGCCCCGCCTCGCCCCGTGCAGTCACCTACATCACTAACATTGATCCTGCTTGTTAATGTACATTTAACATAAAAATAATTATAGTTACGATGAAAACGATCATTAAATACGCAATAAAAAAAACGGTCGATTTCTTTATCCCCCTACTAAAAATGGACTATTCCATCTTGACATCTTCCGGGTCAGTCGTGAACTCGAGGGCTAGTTCTGTGGCTAGCTGGTTGTGCTGGGTACTTGGATAAATCCGCAGACAACCCCGCTGTTTCAAGCCAAATTAACGTGGCCGGATGATTTTATTGTGTGTTTTGTGTCGACCATTTGACGGTGAGTCGTTATTTTTATGTATTTTAGTTACTTTTCATTAAATCTGTTGACTACCTATAGACGCTAACTCTGTGTCTGCCTGTTGGTAGTGCTGGGTTACTAATGGATAAATCCGTAGAGAACCCCGCTGTTTCAAGCCAAATTAACGTGGCCGGATGATTTTATTGTGTGTTTTGTGTCGACCATTCGACGGCGAGTCGTTAGTTTCATGTATTTGGGTTACTTTTATGTATAAATGCGGTGGCGACACATCCGTGTATTTGAGATTTAAACGTGGTTTTAGGGATTAACACTGGAAAACCCAGGAAATTCAGACTACGTACTATTATAACTACTGTGAGTTTGTCAAATGACAATTTTAAAGTATTCACCTTCCATTAGGTGTTTGGGCCCCTGGGGCTGGAGGTCTTTGTTTGTGGGTTTGAATAGTAAACATTCCTTCCTTTCTTCTCCAGCATATCACCTCCAGTAGGGCAAAACAAAGGATCACTCCCCCACACTGAGAACCATACTCCCCCCACAAATACCCTCCACATTCCAAAAGCATTGCTTCTTCAGGTGAGAGTTGCTTTCTTACACCAGAGAGAGACTTGAGATATAGCTCTGTACTTTCAAAAATTTGCTGAAAGGAGCATATATATATATATATATATATAT
>JBBPBX010024094.1:25460-39964 GCA_038048925.1 Garcialebias charrua
AATCTAGAATAGAAACGATCGAATCGGTTCAATTTAGAAATTGTGAGACCAGTGTAGTTTATTGTACCTTGAGTAGCTTTAAACTACATTGACTCTTCGACGATTGAGATTTAACAAAACGAACTGCATGTTGGCATAGTTAAATCCATATCATTCATTAACCAATGTTAATACAAAACCTTTTTGGCTGGGAGTGTTCAGAACCAAACAATATCTCAACTAATGACAACAGTAATGACTAAACAACAAGGAAACAACGTTTCACTGCTTCGACACACTCTTGTCGTCAGATTCCAAAGTGCAACACACAAGAAAAACAGGTCTCAACTTTATGACCGAGGTCAAATTAAATCTCGTGGATTTAAACGGTTGTTAAGGTTAGTTTTTTGTTGTGGGTTTTAGGCTTAGCGTTTCTAAGTTCAAATTGGACAATGCGACTTATAGGGTGGGAAATATGGTAGTTTAAACCTGATTAGTTTATTTACTAACTTGTGTTTGGACGACCTTATTATCCCATGAAGTCGGTGAGTTTGTGAGATCTTTGTCTTTTGTGGAGTCATTGAACGCCTTGTAAGGTTTGATCTGATTTCGATGTACCCATTTAGCAATTGGCTCTTTGCGGCCTTTGCTGATTTTGATTTCGTAGACGACTGAGGACACTTTGTCTGTTATCAGACGAGACAAAAAGCAAGCAGGGAGGAGGAAAACTTAGGGAGGATAGGAGCAAAAAGATATGTGACTTGCTTTGCCGAGAGCGGAAGTATGATGAGGTCCAGTCCACCTGGGCATCAGTTTGCGGCGAGAGTTCCGGTCTCGGACCCTCCTTTCCCGGTTGCTGGGGCGAACGTATAGTACCAGACTCTGTCTCCCACTTGGAGTTCATTGTGAGAGGCCTTCTGGTCGTAGTACGCCTTACGTCCTTCAGCGGATTTTTCCAGGTTTTTCTGGGCGAAAGCAAAAGTGTTTCTGAGGTGTACATTCAAATCTTTCATGTATTGTTGTGTAGTGTAGGCTGTCGCCATGGCGGCGTCGCCTGGTTGGTACAACAGGTGTAGAGGGAGAGTCATTTGTCGACCGGTCATCATCTCGAAGGGAGAGATGCCAGTTGATGTGTGTGGAGTGGCTCTTATGGCCATGAGGACCAGAGGGAGTTTCACGTCCCAGTCCTTGTGGTTTGCAGCCACGTATTTCTTCAAAATACTCACCACAGTTCTGTTTGCTCTCTCAACTTGGCCTGAAGCCTGTGGGTGGTAGCCGACATGAAAGTTAGCCTTGACGCCTAGCGTCTTCCACAGTTCTTTCATCACTTCACCTGTGAAGTGTGTACCTTGGTCTGAGTTCACCCGAAGGGGAAGTCCAAACCTTGAAAATATATGATTCATTAACAACATAGCAGTGGTTTGTGCTGTGTCGTTGGGAGCTGGTAGGCATTCTACCCATTTGGTAAATGCACAAGTTACCGTGAGAAAATATTTATTTCCTCTAGAGCTCTTAGTGAGTGGTCCAACCCAGTCGATCTGGAGGTCAGACCATGGGAATGCAATGCCTCTGCTTTGCAGTGGTGCTCTGTGAAGTGGTCTGGTTGGCTGAAACTGGCCACAGACCACGCACCCTTCAATGTAGTCCTTGACATCCTTTTTCATTCCAGGCCAATAGGCAATTTGTTTTAATGCCGTCAGCGTGGCTTTATCTCCTTTGTGTCCTGCGGACGGGAGATCATGGGCATGAACTAACATCACCCCCCTTTGGTCATGGGGAACCACGAACACAGGTGAGGACGTTGGTCCATGAGCGAAAGTTAAGATGCCCTTGATTAGTTTTAGCTGTTTGCGCAGCTGATAGAGGACCTTAAGGTCTGGATCGGAATCCAGGTCGTCTTTAGACGGACTATTTTTGTTCGGATCAGTCAGGTACAGTATCATGGAGTTGATAGCAGGATCCGACTTCTGTAGTTGGATGATGTCTGGGTCAGTCAGTGCAGGTCGTACAGAGACTGCGTTGTCAGCAGGTCTGGCTGCGGCCTGTGCACGTGTGACTGCCATTACCCTGACTGTAGGTTGTATTGACAGAGTCTTGATTAACCAGGAGGGGTCGAAGGACCATAGAGGACCTTCGTCGGCTCCTTCTTTGGCTAAGGAATCTGCAATGTCATTGTAGTGCTTGTCATCGCCTGGGACTCTAGAATGTCCTGGAACTTTCTTCCAGTAGATCTGTAAGTCGTGTGATGTCACCAAGTGATCACACGCTATGAAAAGCTCTTTGTGTTTCACCACCTTCCTGTCGCTTGTTAGGAAACCGTTCTGTTTCCACACAGCGAGGTGACAAGCGAAACTTAAACGAGCATAGTTAGAGTCAGTGCAGATGACTAGCGTCTTGATGGAGTGTTCTACTACCATCTGGAGAGCTATTAGGATTCCTGCAATCTCAGCGTACTGAGAAGTCTGAGAGCCTAATTTGTAGCTGAAAGTTATCTGCTCTTGGTCATGGAGGAGAACCCCTCCAACACCTGCTCTGCAGATTTTGTCGCGGAGGAATGAAGATCCAATGCAGGAAAACCAATGCAGATTTGTTCCTGTCTTTGATTTTATACGTCTACCTTATAATGTTTTGCTAGTTTTTTGATACTTTGTTAAAAAAAAAAAAAAAAAAATATTTTGTTTTTTTCTCTCTTTTTGTTTTCTATTGTTTATTGTTTGTTTGTTTATTGTTTAATGAAATTCTATCACTGCTGTTCATTGTTCTTTAGTTTTAGCAGGTCGCTTTCGTAAATGAGCCCATGAGGTTCAAAAGATTTACCTGACTAAATAAAGGTTGAATGAATGAATGAAAAAGATCCGTCCACGTATAATGTTGTCATATCTTTGCAGATATTGTCATCGAAGAAGTGGTGATTCGGGTCTTCAGTTACTGGGGGTTTCACCTCAACCGGCGGCTGGGTGGCTGGTACATCTTGTGTACACTTTTGGCAGATTGCCAAGTCCGTCCCCAGATGTGACTTCTTGTTTTGACCATAACGTATGTCTAGGTTAAAACTTTGAAGCGCCATGAGCCACGTTGCAACACGTGAGTTTGTTACCACACCATCTCTGATGCGTTCACTGTTAAGAAAGGTCACTGGCTGGTGTTGTGTTTCCACAATTATTTTCTGTCCACCAATGTAGCTGGAGAAATGTTTTACTGCCCACACTGTGGTCAGTAGAGCTTTCTCACAGTCTGAGAATCTCAACTCGGGGCCTGCCATCGTCTTGCTGGCGTAGGCCACCACACGCTTGTCTCTGTCGTGTATCTGGTACAGACCTGCACTTATACAATGAGCTGAGAAGCCCACTTCCAAGTAAAACTCTTTGTTGTAGTCTGGGTAGACTAAACATGGGGCTGACTTGATCCTGTTTATGAGAGCGTCCATTGCCTGCTGCTGTTTGTCAGTCCAGACAAATGGAACGTCTTTCTTTAGGAGTTCAGTCAGTGGCTTTGCAAGGTCTGCATAGTTTTCTATGAACTGGTTCGAGTAGTTACACACGCCAAGAAAACTTTGTAGTTCTTTGAGATTGGTGGGGACTTTGAGATTGTCAAGGCCTTGGGTGCGAGTCAACTGTGGTTGTACTCCGTCTGGACCTACGAGTAGGCCAACGTAGTCCACCTTGGTTCTGCACCACTGGCATTTAGACAGTGATATTTTAGCACCAGCAGTTGTCAGCTGATTCAGAACGTGGTCGATCTCAGCCAAATGTGAGTCCAGTGTTGGCTGCCTCAGAAGGACATCGTCCACGTAAATCAGTGTCCCACGCTCATGGGCGTCTGGACATGCTTTGTTCAAGAAGATGTTGAACTCCGCAGGTGAGTTAGCGTAGCCAAAGGGACACCTGGTAAAAGTGTATTGTCGGCCACCAAAGGTGAAAGCTAGTTTGTATTGGTCCTCGGCGCGCACAGGGATGGTCCAAAAACCAGAGGCGACGTCGAGGGTCGAGAAGTACTTACCATTGGTGACCTTGGGCAGTTCCTGTTGGAGCTGGGTCATTGGCCACCGTGATAAGGGGACTTGTTTGTTTAGCTTTCTGTAATCAATTGTGAGTCTCCACTTTCCATTTGGTTTTAACACTGGCCACAAAGGCGCAGAGTAAGTGCTGTTACAGTATCTGATGATACCATTCTTTAGAAGGTTATCAAGGATTTCCCTGATAGGTTGATGCGCTGCCAGAGGAATCTTGTACTGTCTGACAAATGTGGGTGGAGCTTCGGGCGGGGTTGGGATGCTCACTGAGTGGAGCGTGGTCAACCCACAATCCATTGAGTCGGTTGAAAATGATTTCTCAAACTTTAAGAGAACTTGACGTAGTCTGTCCCTTTCTCCATCAGTTTTCAGGGCGTCGGCTTGGGCGACCACCTGTTCGATCTGAGAAGAAATTGAGAGGGGTTCTTGTTCTTTGGGGAGCTCCAATGAATCCCTTTCTGTGTCATTTACCCTGTTTATAGGCAGGACACTATAGGTATGAGAGCTTAGCTTGATGTCTCGGTTTGGACCGACCCCATAGACTGTGTCTTGGTCGACCTCATTGACTGAGACGAGAGCTATGGCCTGTTTTGGCTTTGTGAACAAGACTTGCCCCGTGTATTCATGTGGGATCAGGTATTCTGGGAGTCCTCCCAGAAATGTAATGCTCAGCTCAAAATCATGGAAATCAGTGGAGATCAACCATCCTATTTTTGTGTATTTCTTGATCAGTACCGCTTCTGTGCCTGTGTTACACACAGCAACAGATGTGGTTCTGCAGTCGAGGCTCACTTGTCTCGTGGCCTCTATGGACAGTCCTAAGTTGTAAAACTTAGGAGATAGTTGAAAGTATGCTTGCTTTTGGCTAATAGCTTGATTAGCTATGATGTGAACTTCCACCATCTGGTTCATTGACCAAAAAACATGCTTGTTAGGCTGATTGGTGACTCTAAATTGACCCTAGGTGTGAGTGTGAGAGTGGGTGGTTGTTTGGTGTGAGTGAGACAGGTCCCTCTTGTAAATGAGTCCCCGTGACTCAACGAGGCTAGCCTGTATAAATAAAGGTTGAATGAAAATTGCCTGAGGTAGTACTGTGATGGATCGTTGCAAGCAACCTCGCAGACTTCTGGTATGGTCTGTCCAGCTTTGAGATTTTCTGTGCTTAGCACAGGAGAATCCATTTTGTCTGTTTCCAGCGACCACAGTACATTGTTGACGGTGTCCACTCGGACACCCAATCTTACCAAAATGTCAGAGCCTATATAGGATGCATGTGGTAAGTTTTGGACCACGAGGAACGGGTGGACCAGTTCTCGTTTGTTCCAGTTCATGTTCAGGCGAATGACTCCATTTGCGGTCATTACCCGCTCACTGTTGGGATCGAGATGAAAGCGTAAAGCTTTCTTCGTTAGTTCTAGACCCATTTGTTTTTTAACCAAGGTTTCATAAAGAGCTTGGCTGATTGCTGAATTATCTGTCCAAGGAGACAGTACAGCATCTTCGGTGTGGGATCCCTGGATCTCGACACCTTTTACTACCTGTTGTAGGTAGTGTTCAGTGAGTGCTGATTGTTTCAGCTCGCAGAGGAGGCTTTCTTGTTGGGCCTCTTCTGCCTCACCTGTTTTTGTAGGTTCACTTACCGGGCTCTTGTCCTCGGATGAGGTGTCCCGTGTGTCCTTTGCGGTACCTGCGGTTAGGCAGTCTGTATCACAACTAGGAGGCACTTTTATTGGCAGAGGCTTTCTCACTGTGCTCCACATTTTCTGTCGGCCATAGTCTATAATTGCATCAAAGCGGTTTATAAAGTCTTGGCCAACTAGAAATGGGAATGAATCGAGTGTAGACACATGTACCGGGTGGTATAATGTCATTTTGCCAATCTGCATGTGAACCATAGCTATAGCTGTTAGGGTTGTTCTCGTCTCTGCGAGACCCTGCAGTTCTATAGCACTTTTTACAAGGGGTATTTGCCTGTGAACACCGATAGCGGCGGTCCGTAGTTCCTCGAACAGTTTGGCTGACATAATGGTAATGTCGGCTCCGCCATCCAGGAGTGCTTCATGCGTGAGGACCCCTTCCAGTGTGATTGGCAGGTAAGCTTTCATAGCCTCCCCCCTTTTTTCAAAGTCACACAGAAACCTTAAAGGTTTCGGCCAATCATTCTGTTTACGTTGACCTCTGACTGTGTAATCTTTCTTCATCTGAACCGTCAGTGCAGTCACCAACGTGTCTGAGTTTTCAGTTCGTGGAGGGTCACTGTTGACGATGGTTGAGTTTTCCCCCCCTTTGTTTGATGAGGGGCTGTTAGAGTCTGTGACAATAATGTCATGGTCACTGTCAACGTCTTGTTGACCGACACACTCTGGACTGTCAATGTATTGACTGTCATTATCCTGATTGTCAGCATTCTGACCATCAGTGTCTTGTTGACTGTCGTGATTTGCGTGCTCCGACTTACTATCAACGATAGTGCTACACATCACTCCAGGTTTGTTATCATTGCTTGTATTATCCAACTCTTTTAACAACCGACGTAATTTCTCCATGTCCTCTGGGGACAGAGAATTATGGCCTTTCTTCTGGAACTTTTGCGATTTTTTGCCTGTCTCGGACTGTTCCATTCGAGGGGCAGGAGGGGCTTGTCCTTGACCTGGGGGTTCCTGTTGGGACCCCCTTTTGTGATATGGTTTACTTTTGTGACCATCATTCCTATCTTTAGGACGTGCGCCCCCCTTTTGAAATCGTTTTCCGTACTCTGGGTCTTGTCTGAGCCACTGCGGTTCATAGTTCCAGCGGGCACCTTCACTACGTGGTCTGTTAGGTCGAAAATTCTGTTTTTTCTCACCCTTTGTAGGATGGGGAGTCGGTTTCCGCGCCCCTTCCAGCTCTAGTGAGTTGGATTTGACCATTTCACCAGGACACACCTCAAAGGGTGTTTTGTTTGGTGTGCGACCTGTAAAAACATCTATCGCGCACTCTCTTATTTCTTCGATGGACCTCCGTTTGTAGTTTGCGCTGACATGTACTTTCTCTCTTATGTCAGGGCAAAGATTTTTGCTGAAGATATATTTAAACCCTATCTCTTCCTCCATCTCTGGCTCGCATCTGTCACCGAAATAGGCACGGAATATTCGGTCATAATATGACCTTGGGTGCTCATTCCTACCTTGCTTGACGTCAGCCGCCGCTATGATGCCATCGGGCCCCGTGCAAGGAGTATACTCCTTTATCAGAGCAGCACATAAAAGACTGTAGTCTTTCATCACGGCGTCCCGTTGACGCTTCATGAAAGCATGCACTCTCCTGTCCGAGGTTAACCTTACCAGACAGATTTTATCATCAACTGTAGCTTCTGGGCAGCGTTGAAGCTGGAAATCAAGGTCATCGAGATAGATCTTGGTTTCATGTGAGCCCATCGGACCTGGAGCCAGGGGCGCCGTATGGGGGGTAAAAGTTGGTACGATTCCAGGGGCCCTTGACAAACAGGGGCCCTCAGATTGGCCTTTTTTATTTTTATTTTTTTCATGGTGTGGTTGGTCCCTGATAATAATACATTAATGGTAGTAGCTTTGTTTTTACTTGTTCTAACAGTAAAACTTAAATATTATCTTTCCCAGACCAAAAAGCAAACATCGTCATATTTAACAAACACCCCTCTGTATCTGCATGCAATGGTATGTTCCTTGTCACTTGACGCTGCTGGTGTGCAGTCAGAGGATGACAGAGTAACAACAAACATGCTGCCCAGAAAAATCGTAAAATCAGGCTGTCAAAATAGGAAAGAGAAATAAGAAAAGGAAGACAGACAAAGGAAAGGGTCTCGATTTGTAACAGTTTTTCCCCAAGAGAGGTGGGTAGAGATTATCAACCTGTTCACTAGCTTAGCCTTCATTTCACGATGGCATATTATGCCATCAGTTTGAGTGTGCAGTATGTTACCACTGATTTGAGAGCAGATATATGAACTAACAATAATTTGAAGCGTGTTTGCGTTCAGAACACATGCGCACGCCACGCTTGCTCGTCGTGTCTCTGACAGCAGCGGGGGCTCCTCGTTTTTTTTTTTGCTCCCTCCCTCTCTTCTCTGTCTGTCATCGCAGCTCTGAGCTCGCAACCCAAGTTATGAACCACACGTCACCATCCAACCACAGACAGGTCTTTTTCATTTAAATTACTGAACCAAGAGGCGGAAGTGACAAAATCTTAGATTTATTAACTCAACAAAAGATAATAAGATACACATATTTTTATTTTGTAGACCAGATTAGAATATTTAGTTAAGCATACAAATATGCTTACTGTCATTGTGTTTTAGGTAATGCCATTATGCAGTATTCCAGGTAGAAAAACAAGAAAAGTTTAACTTTTTTATTATTATTATTATAGGCAATATTTCTTAATTACATATAAGATGTATTATTTGTTGGGTTTGATTCTATTTGTAGATATTCAAATTAATTTACTAGATAGTCCGTCTTCTTTACAGACATTTTGTTGTATTGCTTAGTAGAATTTGAATATCTACAAATAATACCAAAACCAACAAGTAATATAATTTAGAAATGTTGCCTAAAATGCACATTGACAATAAGCATATTTGTATGCTTAACTAAATATTCTTGGGCTACAAATGTTTAAGTTATATATTATATTTTGTTGATTTAATATATCTAAGATTTTGTCACTTCCGCCTCTTGGTTCAGTACTTTGATTTGCAAGACATGCTTTGATTGAATGAAAACAACCTGGCTGTGATTGGCTGGTGATGTGCTTCATTTACATATAACTTGAACATGCAGAGACAGAGCCACGAGCAAGCAGAGGGAGATGAGCAAGCGTGTGTGTGATTTGAATGCACATGCTTCAAATTATTGTTCATTTATATTGATATCTGCTGTTAAATCAGTGTTACTCAAGCTGGTGGCACAAATGTAACGACATATTTCACCAGCATTTAATCAATGAAAGAAAATGTTTACCAAGATATTCATATATACATATAACTTATCCCTGTACAGGTAGTCCCCGATTTACGAGCGCTCTGATCTGCGAGGTTCCAGACTTACGAGCTGCACATTTTTGGAAAAAACGAAAAAAATACTGAGTTTTCATGTGTTTTTTCACTTCAGTTAGCAAGTTAAGCATATAAACACACGTTTCCGATCATTTTTATGCACTCAAAAGTAGTTTTTAGATGAAAATAGAGTGTTTTTAGGTGCGCTAGCGAAAACCGTTCCAATTTACGAGCGGATTTCCGGATTTACGAGCGAAATGGCGGCCGTTCCAAATTACGAGATTTCCGGTTTACGAGCGCCTCGCTGTGACGGATCTCGCTCGTAAATCGGGGACTACCTGTACTATTCACCACACTTAACAACAGATGAGTCAGAATCAGCAGCAGCCCAAACTCCAGTGGAACTCCTCCTCCCTGTCCCTGTGAAAAAGGTGAGCAACACTGTTCAATGACATGTAAGGTAACTGCAGAGCATACATGGCAACCCCTTGGGACATTTACCTGTATAGTGACTGTCAAAAATCTGTAATTGTAATTTTCACCAACAACTCTGTATTGGAGGTGGGGGGGCTGTCTGCGGGGGGGATACAGCACAAACCAGGCAGAAAGGAGGTCGGGGAGAGAACTTATTTCTAACGGCAGAACGATTTGTAGAACTATTGGAGCACTATCATCGCGGCCGTGGCGTAGTGGTAAGGGCAGTCGTCTCCCGATCGGAAAGTTGGCGGTTCGACTCCCGGGACCCGCACCATGTGTCGTTGTGTCCTTGGGCAAGACACTTAACCCCGAGTTGCTCCCGGTAGGACTGGAAAGCACCTTGCATGGTAGTCTGCCGCCACCGGTTTATGAATGTGTGTAGCACTTTGAGATTTTCAGTAATGAAAAGTGCGTTATAAATTGAATTAATTATTATTAATTATTATTATTATTATTATTATTATAAATATGCACATATCACAGTTACTTCATTAGACAATAATATTAACAATGACATATAAAGACAGACTGGGTGTAGAGTTGAAGAATGTGTTCATTTAACTTTATTGGGTTGTTTTACATTTGAAACTGAGTTTTTTTTAAAGAAAATTTGTAAAACTGAAAAAAATCCGTGAGGTTGCTTTTTACACCTGTATACCTGCAAAATTAGGGAAAATCCATTTAAATTATGGACAATTTGACATGTATGGCAGAGTCTCTGGGGATTTTCCTCTCTCTTGCGCTTTCTACCATTACACAACAAAACTGAAATACTTATTGCAGGGGGGCCCAATTGGATTTTTTTTTCATGGGGCCCAATATTCCTGGCGGCCCCCCTGCCTGGAGCGAAGGTTTGAATGCTTTTAGCCATATTCCGTAGTTCAGCCATTGAGAAAGGAGTTTGTGGGTTATTATCAGATCCACCCACCGGCGTATCCGGTGGGTTTGTTGGTTTTAAAGGCCCTAAGGGACGGCGCGGTGGTTTAGGCGATGGAGTCGGTGATCTAGGCTGCGTTTTTTGCTGCGTTTTTAGAAACTGTGTTTCCCCGAGATCCAACCATCTTTTTCTCTCTACAGAGAGTTGATCTGTTGTCAAAGCCAGCTGTGCCTGACAACTTTGTAGTTGGGCTCGCAACCTTTCATTATCACGTTGTAACACCGTGAGCTTTAGTGAAACTAATTCCTTGCCTTGTGTGCATATCATTAGTTTGTGTTGTAAGCACTCATTTTCATTTTGCAACACCGTGCACCGTGCTTGTGATTTGTTATGATCACTTTGTAGCTTTGTGCCCAGTTGTTGAGCTTTTTCACGTAGGCTTCTCTCATGTGACATAGATAACGTCTGCCGTTTTTCATTCTCCACAGTTTCATGGAGTTTCATTGTTAAGGTCAGCTTAGCCTTACAAACTGTTAATTCTCTCTGTAAACTCTTTTTATCACTTTTTAACTCCGTACATTTCTTCTCAGCTTCTTCTCGTGCATGTATGCATTCCTCTAGGGATGATGTGAGCCATTACACCAGATGTAAAGGATTATGAGGAGGTCAATATTAGTACTGACCTCTTTACCTTAATTAATTTACTTATTCAGATTGATTAGTAATTTCACGGATTCTTTTCTTTTTCAGTTTACCCAATATTTCTGTGATCTTTATGATGGATAAATAAATAAAGCCATTAAATGACAGAGACGTTAACTTAGTTTGATATGTCAAAGAGACACTATCTTTTATTTAAAATAAATCAACTAAATTAACACCATTACACTTGATTGATATGATTTCACTTTCTTTCAATTTAACACGTCAGTACAGTTAAATTTAACATAACAGACTTCAATACTGGATGTTAAACATATTTAGTCTGAGGGCTCTTAGCTTAAAAATAGTTTCCAGCTTAGAAAGGGAGATATAAGGGAATAGGAGGAAAGATGGAGATGATTTAAAGGAAATTGTCTTGAGCATGTTACCAAAAAGTGACACTTCCCATCCGACTTCTGCTAAAATCCAGGTACGTTTGTAAACAGCTCTTTACCTTCGACGACGAGTCTGATAAAGAAATGACACCAGCCTTCCAGATGCACAGAGTCCTTCAGGCCCAGTTCGTCCGAGCTGGTTCTAGTTTACGTTTCAACGTCTCCTGGTTTCGCGTTGGTCATCAGAAAATGCGTCAGCTCCTGGCCTCTGACTTCAAGATAAACTTATTCCAGGAAGGAATAAACAAAGTTTTGAGCTTACGCTCGTTCGAAGTGGACTCATAACAAACATGTCATTAGTCCTTAACTGGATGACGTGCCCTTAGCGTGTGGCTAAACGTCCGTCCAGCTCTTTGGGAAAGGTTCACATCTCTTTTAAGTTCCCAGCAAACTCTCGGTTCCAGCAACAGCTTAGAACTTAATAGAAGGTCCTGAGAGGAGTGAGACTTGTGTCTTTTTCATTGGTCCGTGGAAGCAGTTGACGTTATCACGACCCAAGGTTACAGCCAGAGCAGAGGGAGATTTGTTTAGGAAAAGACAGAGCAAGCTGGAGCCCTTCTCATGAAAAACAACAGATTAACTGTCTTCTGACTTTCTAAACAAAACGGTCGGGCCTCTGTGACCCGAGACTTCAACTTTAACACAACAGTGAACACAGTTTAACTCTTACAGAATAACACAGCTTAAAAGCACACATCATGAAAATGACAAAAGTTATTCTTTTGATTACATTAGAATAAAATCAAAGATAGAAATAGTCTCTTTTGGTGACTATATTCTCAGATTATAACTAATGGAATAATTTGTAGTAAGTGTCTTGCTTTACTGAGAGGTCAGTAAAGGTCATCTCTGGAACAGTTCAAAAATACACAGGTGTATCAAAGTGGACACGGTCATGCCCACTACAGTGTGTATGTGTGTGTATAAAAACTGCTAGTTCTTTATGCGGTGCAATTCTTGCATATTGTTACTGTTACGAAATCGCTTCTCTCCCCAGCTCGTTCTTTTTACTGGAGAGTAGGTCCGCAACTATAAGTGCGTGATGAGAAAAAAAAAAAAAAACTGGCACCAGAGATGGAACACACAGTGAGATGGGCTTATAGTACCTTTGAGATGTCCGATCAGAGTCTTAATCAGCCGACATCCTGGAAAGGGGCGAGCCCGCACGATCCTTCATCCGTCACTGTTCAATAGTTGTTTTTGTTTTCCTTTATAGTTTTCCTCTTTTTTCTTAAAACTGCACCACTTGTGTTTCCATCGGTGGTTGTTGTTAGCAGGCGTGTTAACTTCCCCGGTGCATTTAATCTGTTAGCGTCCAGCCGGTTCATCCAAAACAAACCCGGCCAAAAACAATCCGACGCTCCCCTCTGGGTTCCGTCCCGAGGTGAATGCTCTGTTTCTCTCTCCAGAGCCTTCCGCACCATCCTTTAAGATATTTTCTTCTTTACAAAACTCCACTGCTGCCGTAGCGTCCAACACGCCACTCCATCTGTCAAAATCACCCCGCAGGTGTGCTACCAGCGCAGCTAAAAACACTTAGACTGGCTGAGCCCCGCCCCCCTCCACCAGTGAACTGTCAAAGGTGCCAAAAAATAAAAACAATAAACAAACAAAAGACGAAAAAATGTGACCACGTAACACTTCCCCCCCAAACAAAAAATAATAATATTTTTTATATATATATATATATATATATATATATATATATATTAGGCATGTATTGGTTGTAATGGGTGTACCGAACCGTTTCGGTCCACCACGTTCGGTTCGGTCCACCTGCATACCGTTTCGGTTATTTTTTCACTCATTAAACGTTCTTAACAGGGGAATATGTGCACCGCGGAACAAAATTTCCTGGGCACATTTCAGCACGGAGCTATTTTCGCGTGGCACGCGCAACATTTAGCCGTTAGCATCTCGTGCGGTCTCCTGTTTTTGAACGTTATAACTTTCTTGTTAAAAGACGAGCGCACACGCAGCTTGAGTGGACTTTGTTTCATGAAGACTCGCAGCAGCTGAGTGCGTGACGCAGCAGCAACATGTCACGTGAACGCGCTGGAAACTATGTCATCCGAACGTGAACGAAGAGCTGTATTAAAACTACTTCATCCGAACGTGAACAGCAGCTGTATTAAAACTACTACTTCATCAGGTAATCAGAGCGGTCCAAAGCAATAACACAAGCTGTATGAGTTTTTAAATCTCTGAATCTGTCTGAACATTGTTATATGCGCAGGCTTTAAAGTTGCTGAGCGTCACTATGAGACATTCATCACGTCAACACTTCAAAAAGTTCAGCTCTTTATGAAAAAACTAACTGATGTTGTCAACAACAAGCCCTGGACCAGATTAAAGCCCTGCCTGCCATGATGATGAAGAGTGAGAGATTCAATTGTTCAAGAGGTATTGTTTTATTATCTAAATAATCTTTTTTTAAATCATAATCTTATTAACTTGTTTTTTTTATCTCTTTTGTTTTTTATTTCCAGTCTGTGACAGAGGTAAATCCACCTGCAGCTAAGAAGTGTGTGATGACTGAACTGAACTCTGAACTGTTCCCACAGTCCCACCTGTCCCACCAAGAAGAAGTTGTGAGTACAGTAATGAGGACAAATACAGCCACACTGCTGCTACTGAACAAAAACTTGATTAGTTAGATTGTAAACAGTCTGTTGCTGCTTATTGTTCTGGTTCTGACTGTTATTGCATTTATTAAGATTTTTATTATTGTTCATATAGTTTATTTATTGTAGAGTGCTGTTTATTTAAAATATCATCAAAATGGGTCACTTTTATTTATTACTACAATACAATACAAACATATTTTTGGCATATTTTCAAAATAAACATTTTGTAAGTCTTTATTTTGTAAAAAAAAAAAAAAAAATTGTACCGAAAATAAACCGAAAATAAACCGAACCGAGCTCTCCTTGTAGTTGAACCGAACCGAAATGTGATTTTAGCGTACCGTTACACCCCTAATATATATATATATATATATATATATATATATATATATATATATATATATATATATATATATATATA
>JBBPBX010024095.1:0-13635 GCA_038048925.1 Garcialebias charrua
TTTTAAACAAGTTAAAACAAAGATATCAAAGTAGCAAAACAGACAGATTATAAGGCAGATGTATAAAATCAAAGACAGGAACATGTCTGCATTGGTTTTTGCCAGGATTCCAACAGATTCTGAAAACCATTTAGAGAAGTCAAGGTCGAGAGCTTCAGATCTTTTTGTAAGATATTCCATGAAACAGGAGCAGAGTAGGAGAAGGTCCTTTTTCCAAGTTCAGTCCTCACTGACGAACACTGCAGGTAATCATGTCCTGAGAGCGCACACTGTAGCTGCACTCACACAGAGACATGTAGGAGGAGATGTATGAGGGCAGCAGACCAAGAAGTGATTTAAAGATGAAAATGTAATAATAATGAATTCCATTTATAATGCACTTTTCATTAATAAAAATCTCAAAGTGCTACAAAGTGTAACAAAGCAAAAAATAAAACAAGTGATAAAATCAAATAAAATCAATAATAATATTGACTAAGATCAAAGATAAAATCATGTGGATGCAGATTAGGCTTGCATCCACATGATGCAACATCCAACATCTGCAGGGTGCACCATGATAGACAACATCCAACATCTGCAGGGTGCACCATGATAGACAACATCCAACATCTGCAGGATGCACCATGATAGACAACATCCAACATCCGCAGGGTGCTTGTAGGAGCATTCATGTAGAGAATGTCACCGTAATCAATGGAGGGAAGGAAAGTCACAGACACAAGGCGTTTCCTAACATTCAGTGATAGACATGATCTGTTTCTGAAAAAGAAACCCAGTTTAACTTTCAGTTTCTTCACTAGGTTTTCCACGTGGAGTTTAAAAGAGAGATGTGAATCGACCAGGATACCCAGATATTGTGTATAAATGTGTGTAGTAAAGTGTTGTATGGACGTGTGAATAAAGTGCTTTGAGTATCTTGAAAAGATGGAAAACTGAATAAGTGCAGTCCATTTGTGGGGGGCAAGCTGGGGGAGAGGCAGGGCAGCAGATTCAGGATCTTAAAGTCTCAGGTTCTATCCCCGATCATTGCACATATAGTGGTTTCTCTGAGCAGGACACCTCATCTCCAGTTGCTCCTTGGGTGCTTTCAATAGCTGCCCACTGCTCCACCTGGTGGTGGATGGGTTAAATGCTGAGAGCCAATTTCGCCATTGTATGGGAACTTACAATGACGACAACACATAACATGTTGTTGTTGTTGTTGTTGTTGTTGTTGTTGTTGTTGTTGTTGTTGTTGTTGTTGTTGTTGTTGTTGTTGTTGTTGTTGTTGTTGATAATATTATTTACCATGTGTGCCTGTTCAGGTGCCGCAGACCTAAGAGCCAGCAGCCCTCTGTGGTCCTGATGTGGGATAGACTGCTCCTTGTGGTTGGAGTGTGTAACGACACCATCCAGTATCCTTGAAACCCTTCCAGACTGGAACCAGTAACGTGTTGCTCTGGTCCGGTCTTCCAGGTGACATTTCAACTGCTCTCTTTCCAGATGAAGTTAGCACTTTGACCCTGACCTTAGGTTCCCCATTGAGACCCAGTGTGTGTTGGTGGGAGAAATGGACGGAGTCCGCCTCATCAGTTCAACCACTCAGGAGCTGCTGCAGGAGGTCCCCCTGGTCTGTCAGGACATCTTCAAGATTGCTTCTATGGCTCCTGGAGCTCTGCTGTTGGAGGCCCACCGTGAGTACGAGGTACTCCTCTGCTGATGGCGAAGCACCGTTTGTGATGCGTCAGGCGTTCACAGGACTGACGTCTGGTTTGTGTTCCTGTAGAAGTCCAGTCAGAAGGCTGACGAGTACCTGAGGGAGATCAAGGAGCAGAATGTGCTGGGAGATGCCGTCCACCAGTGTGTGGAAGCAGCAGGTCACGAGTATGACACGGACACCCAGAAGGCTCTGATGAGAGTGAGTTCCTGAACTTTGCCATGCTCGTGCGTCTTGGTAACAGGCAGCCTCACCATGAGTCGATGTACTTCCATTTCTTTTCCACCAGGCGGCGTCTTTTGGGAAGTGTTTCCTGACGGACTTCAGTCCCGATCATTTTGTGACGACCTGCAGGGAGCTGCGGGTGCTGAACGCTGTCAGAGAGAGCAGTGTGGGAATGCCGCTCACGCATACTCAGTATCCTTTAGTCTTTCACAGCTGCATTGTGGGACGTTAGTTTCCAGTTCTTACAAGAACCATGCAAGGTGTTTCCATGGTGACTGGTTCCTTGACTCCTTACGTCAGATTCAAGCAGATGACCGTACAGGTGCTGATTGATAGGTGACTCAGATTGTCCCAACATTCTCTGTTCCCATCACTCACCTGAGTGTCTGTACCTGTGCACTCACCTGTCTGTCTCCTTCAGGCTGGTGTATCGACAGTTTTATCCATTAGCTATTGAAATTTGTCGATACCTGAAGATTCCTGATTATCAGGGCGTCAGCAGAGTCCTGAAGCACTGGGCCTCCTGCAAGGTAACCCGTCTCACCTGGGGCCTGTCCACATGTTTTGCATGTCATGTGATTGTGATTGTGGCATGTTCAGGTGCAGCAGAAGGACCTGTCAGATGAGGCCATAGCTCGAGCCGTATGTGCCAAAGTGGGAGACTCACCTGGAGTTTCGTACTCTCACATCGCTGCTAAAGCGTACGAGTGTGGACGTGCAGAGCTCGCCATCAAGGTACCTTTCTCCAGACCGCACACTGTTGGGTTTTGTAACGCTACACCATCATCAAGTGTTCTGATTGGTTCATGCTACTCTTGTTATTCAGAGTCAGAGAGTCTTTATTGTCATTTGCACCGCATGTGGTACATGAGATGAAAACGAGATTATGTACACGAGGTCCCAGTTACATCCAACAACAAATGAAAGAGAAAAACAGTAATAACATCTAGAACTAACTAAGAAAACATCAACTAGTAATACACTAAGCCTAATATAGTGGGAATAAACAGCAGCACGAACATGAGTTTGTATGAGCAGATGGTCACAGATGAACACAGATGAACACAGATGAACACAGCAACAAGAAAACAGATCAGCATCAGCATGATGTGATATTTTGCAGTGTTTATTTTTTATTTTTATTTATTCATGAGTCTAACAGCCTCAGGGTAGGAATAATTTCAGGAATAATTTCAATATTTTAGTCTTCATTCTTATTCTTTCTACTTTTCCCTCATCAGGGCTCTCCACAGCGAGTTCTCCTGTCCTCTGTCCTCACTCCAATTATGTCCATGTCCTCTCTAACTGCATCTGTTTTTAGTATTCCCTCATTTATTGCAGGAGATCCGTTCCCTGAAGCCCCACGATAAGTGAAAAACCACAAAGTAGAAATGGTAGTACAAGAGAGATCATCTTTGGGTCGCAGTGAGAAAATCTGGCTCAGACTCTGATTGGATGAATTTTCAGCAGCTAAGGAATAAATGCACAACTGCCATCAAAGCTGCAAAACGTAATTACTTCTTATCTCAGACCTCCAAAAATCTAAATGACCCAAAAAAATTCTGGAAAACCATCAAATCTCTCTCAGGCACCCCCCAATCATCTGACCTCCCATCACAACTTCTTGTTGACTCTGTTCCTGTGTCAAATAAGCACGAGATCCTGAACTGTTTCAACAAACATTTTGTTGCTTCTAGTTCATTCTTTGACACAGTTACTAACAGGAATGTCGCAGAGCGGAACGCAGGTGGAGGAAGGACAAGCTGCAGGTATCCCTTCAAATTTTTAAAGAGTGTTGGCGCAATTATCAGGACACAGCTAAAGCAGCCAAAAAGGACTATTTTTCTAACTTGATTTGATCATACAGCCACAATCCACGTGTCTTTTTTTAGTACCATTGACTCTTTTCTTAACTCTCCACAGACACCTGGTTTTGAAGCATCCACTCAGTTGTGCAATAATTTTATGCAGTTTTTATTGATAAGGTTACCTCTATAAGGACTTCTATCTTACGCCCAAACTCTGACCCCTCTGTGTGTGTTCCCTGCTCTGCTGCCTTCAATCAGTTTGAGCCGGTGACTGTGTCATTTTTAGAGGACATGGTCACTCAGATTAAACCTTCTGGTTCTCCTTGTGATGCTCTTCAACCACACTTTCTTAAAGAGGTTTTAAACACTTGGTTCTCAACCTTTTTAACAGTAGTCTGCTATCTGGAGTAGTCCCTGCCAATTTTAAACATGCTGTTGTTCAGCCCGTTAAAAAAAACCCAGTCTTGATCCCACTGTGTTGGGGAATTTGAGGCCCATCTCTAAGCTTCCCCTCCTGTCAAAAATCTTGGAGAAAATTGTTTATTCACAGTTAAAATCCTTCTTGGATGAACATAACATCATGGATGTGTTCCAGTCTGGATTTAAAACTCTCCATAGCACAGAGTCAGCTCTGCCCACTCTGGATGACTCCCTCACAGGAGACCATCTTTCTGGGCATTGCCATGGACGCCATCTCAATGACTGCTTGCCCGTCACCCCAGCGGATCGACGGTATTTTGAACATGCTCCCAGACTTCAGGCGCAGCATGGCGCCGCCTCTGCTGAGGTATCTTCGACTTCTAGGGATGCTTACGGCTGGATCTGCCGTGGTGCCTTGGGGCTGCTATCGTTACGGCCCCTTCTGATGTGGCTGAACGACCTGAATTTAGATTCCTCATGGCACGCCCATCGTCTCAGGACACTTTGGGTAGGCCCTCAGTGTCTCGGCCCCAATGGAGGGTGAGGATGTTTATGACAGCGGGGGTCCCGCTCGGTTCCCTCCCGTGCCACCGGGAAGTTGTGTTTACAGATGCATCCTCCACGGGCTGGGGTGCCACCTGGCGGGGTCACATGGCACAGAGGACGTGGTCCCAGCGGCAGAGCAGGGGGCACATTAATGTCCTGGAATTACAGGGTGTGCTTCTGGCCCTTCTGAGCTTTCTTCCAGGCTTGCAGGGAAAGCATGTGCTGGTGAGGTCAGACAACACCACTGTGGTTTTTCACATCAACCACCAGGGGGGAACCCGGTCAAGGAAACTGTTGGACTTGACGACTTCTGACCTGGGCTGCTCCATGCTTGGCCAGCCTCCGAGCAGTCTACGTCCCGGGGCTACAGAACGTGCCGGCAGATTTTCTATCTCGTCAGAAGCCGCTCCCAGGAGAGTGGAAACTTCACCAGGAGGTGGTGGAGAGGGTTTGGATGGTCTACGGCAGAGCGGACGTGGACCTCTTTGCCGTAAGGGTCGCAGTTCACTGCCCCCTTTGGTTCTCCTTGGGCGACGGCAGTCCTCTGGGCCACGATGCGTTGGCACACGACTGGCCCCGGACCCTCCTTTATGCTTTTCCACCATTCATCCTACTTTTTCTGACCCTCCTACGGGTTCGTCAGGCGGGGCACAAGGTTCTACTTGTGGCTCCCTTCTGGCCAGCACGGACTTGGTTCCCTCTGCTGCGCGAGCTCAGCTCAGGCTCGCCGATGCGTCTCCCCTCCAGGAGGGATCTTCTTTCCCAGATGGACAGACAGATTCTGCACCCCGAACCGACTCCAACTCTGGGTCTCAATTTTTTCAAGATATGCTGGGTCAGTAGGACATACAATGGCTAAAGCGTGGGCGCCATCCACGCGGGCTATCTATGCTAATAAGTGGGCAGATTTTGTGATCTGGTGCCACGATAAAGGGCAGGATCCGGTGCAGTGTTTAGTCTCTGACATACTGACCTTCCTGCAAGCATTACTGGATCAAGGACGGTCCCCATCTACCCTGAAGGTATATGTGGCAGCCATTTCCCGTTGGCATATAATAATAATAATAATAATGTCACATTTTTGTCATCTGTGTATGTTTCCATACAAGATGAAATTTGACTCCGCATTTAACCCAATCACCACCAGGTGGGGCAGTGGGCAGCTATAGAAAGCGCCCGGGGAGCAATTATAATAATAATAATAATGAATTCAATTTATAACGCACTTTTCATTAATGAAAATCTCAAAGTGCTAATTGGGATGAGGTGTGCTGCTCAAACACACCACAAGTTATGCCGTGACTGGGGTTTGAACCTGGGTCCTTCGGGTCCCAAGTCGGTTCCCCTGCCACTACACCATCGGCCTGAATGGTTGTTCGATGGGCCTAGACAAGACATTGCACTGTTTTTGAGAGGTGCTCGGCGTTTGCACCCACCCAACCGCCCTGTGACACCAGCATGGACCTTTCTCTGGTGTTTGAGGCTCTTCGATACCTCGCCGAGCCCTGCTGCCGGTGGAACCCTGGTGGCTCAGGTGTCATGCTGTGGCCTGATGTGACATTTATGCCTAAAGTGTCCCTGCCAGCAGGTAGTATCCAACCGCTCCATCTTGCCCGGTTTGACATCGGAGGTTCTTCCAAACATCTGTGCCCTGTTCGTGCCCTTGAGGCATAGATCGATGCTACGGCACCCTTCCGGAGGACGAATGGCCTTTTTTATTTGCTACGCTGGCTCACGGAAAGGTCAGGCACTTTCTAAGCAGCGACTGGCACACTGGGTTGTGGATTTGATCTCCAAAGCTTACTCCTTGCCGGACTGACCACTGCCGACGGGAGTGAAGTGCCATTCTACGAGGGGCATGTCAACCTCGTTTGCTTCCATGACAGGGGTACCGCTGGACATTATATGCCGCGCAGCCTCCTGGACATCACCGAGTTCCTTTACTCGGTTTTACAGGGTGAATGTGGTTGCACCCCATCCCCTGCAAGGAGTTCTGGAGCAACATGCCTCTCCATCACATTAAGGTGAGTGGCATGGTAGTCGTTCCTTGAATGTTGCCGATTCCTCATGACCATGTTGGCATAAGTCATCCAGTGCTAAGCAATGCCTCTGGCGGTCAGGAGGGATGAAATAGAACGAAAGTTACTACTGTAACTACAGTTCTTTGAATCTCGGATGACCGCCAGAGTGCTTGTTTCCTCGAAATCCTTGCTTTCGCGAGAAGTTTGAGGGATTGGAACACTGGGTGCCACGCGCCTGTAGGGTCACGTGGGTCCCCGGCAGGTCACGGGGTGACTTTGTTGTCATTTGTACTCGACCTGCTCATGCACAAGAATAATAATAATAATAATAATAATAATGAATTCAATTTATAACGCACTTTTCATTAATGAAAATCTCAAAGTGCTACAAGGAGCAACAGAATTAAATGACAATCATTCAGGAGGGATGACATAGAACTCATTTTCAAGAGAGATCTGTTTAAGGGAACAGATGGTGGGGGTTAAGGGCCTTGCTCAGGGGCCCAGAGTGGGGCAAATGAGGGTAGAGGCAGGTGTTTCACCTTTTTCCACCCACATTTTGATGTTTACTGTACTGGGAGTTGAACCTGCGACTTTCTGATCACAGGCCCATCTTCTCTGTGCCACAACTCCCCTCATTTGATACTATTTCTATCTTAACATGTGATTCTTGACCTGCCATTGTGTATCTGTTCCTACCAAACCCAGCTGGTCGAAGCAGATGTCACTTGTCCTGAGTCTGGTTCTGCTAAAGGTTTCTTCTTCATGATGGAGTTTTTCCTTTCCACTGTCGCCCTCATGCTTGTTCAAGATGAGAGTTCTGTGATGGAGTTGAACTCAAAGCAGTCTGCTCCTCACATAAATAATGTTAAATTATTATTTTATATATGAATGTTTCTGTTCAGTCCCTGAGACGACTTCTGTTGTCACTTGGAGATACAGAAACAAACTGGATTGAAATGTATTTTGTATTTTTGCCCGTTCTTTCTTGTCTTTTAGTTATTCTGAAATATCTTTTTGTTTTTAGCTGCTGGACTTTGAGGCTCGCTCTGGCGAGCAGGTTCCTCTTCTGCTCAAGATGAAGAGGAGTCAACTGGCCCTCAGTAAATCTGTGGAGAGCGGTGACACTGACCTGGGTGAGTGGTTAGGCTCCGCCCCCACGTGTCCACTTGGTGTGTTACAGGTAGTGATGGACTCTTTGTGTTGTCAGTTTACACGGTGGTAACGTACCTGAAGAACGAGATGAACCGAGGAGATTTCTTCATGACTTTGAGAAACCAACCGGTGGCGCTGAGCCTCTACAGGCAGGTGAGCTCACCTGGCTGCACCGAGTGTTAGAGGCTGTTAGCGTCTGAGAGTGAACCTGCACCTTTCTGTTGTCAGTTCTGTAAGCTGCAGGAGCAGGAAACGCTCAAAGATCTCTACAACCAGGATGACGATCATCAAGAACTGGCTAACTTCCACGTCAGGGCCAGTTACAGAGAACAGGTAAGGACGACACCTGCGAAGGACCACAGGTGTCGTCCTGCAGTCCCTAACCCCGCCCTCTCTGTCCTCAGAGGTTGGAGGGAAGACAGTCTCACCTGCAGAGCGCTGTGGACGAATATACCAAGGCTAAAAATGACTTTGCTGCCAAGGTAACAAGAAGAGGTCACATGACACACCTGTCCAAAACGTTCTGTTTTCCATCCAAACTGTCCACGACACGAAACGCGTTTCACACGATTCTGTTTTCAGGCCACAGAGGAAGAGATGCGGCTCCTTCGCTTTCAACGAAAGATGGATGATGAGAAAGGGGCGGGGCTTCTTGGGCTCTCTTTGCAGGTAGGTCAAAGTGGGTTATGGTCCTACAGGTGTGTGACGTGGATTAAATTGTCTTTAAATAAGTATAAACTCACCGTAATTGCCAATGTATAAGCCTCTAATTTTTTTAATTTACGTTCCATAATTCCATTCAGAAAGTTGATCTTTAATAGATGATAGATTCAGGGCCCATAATTTAAACAATTTCAAGTATTTTTTTATTTTTATTTTTTCATAATTTGGACTTCCAGCTCATAAAAACAGAATTTCATAAAATTAGAATACTGTGAAGAAGTCGGTCCAAATGTTGCAGGGCATGAATGTTTTAAACTGAGTGTGACGGGGACCCCAACAAATTTATTTATTTCAGTCTTTTTTTATTTTCTTACATAAAGTAAAGTCAGTGAGATGATTCAGTTTTGTTTGGGGTTAATTTTCATGAATGAGTGTGAGAGCGGCTGATTATTTTGAAGTTTTGGTCGGAACAGCTGATTTTTATTAAACACAGCGTGCTCCACCCACCTGCACTTCTGAGCTGAAGTGTCCGAGCAGGTTTAATTTCACTGCTGTTTACAAATCGATCTTTAACATTCTCATATTTCTAACCTTTGAAAAATAATTTAAACAACTCTCTTGTGCGTGTATAAGCTCTGTTTAGACGGAGGTTTGTTACAGCAGCTCCATTCAATGAGACGATGCGCACGAGCCCACATTCTGACCAGTGCACATTTTTATGCAGATTAGACAGATTCAGTTCAGCACTCGTCTTTTAATAATAATAATAATAATAATAATAATAATAATAATAATAATAATAATGTCACATTTGTCATCTGTGTATGTTTCCATACAAGACAAAATTTGACTCTGCATTTAACCCAATCACCACCAGGTGGCAGTGGGCAGCTATAGAAAGCGCGCCGGGGAGCTATTGGGATGAGGTGTGCTGCTCAAACACACCACAAGTTATGCCGTGACTGGGGTTTGAACCTGGGTCCTTCGGGTCCCAAGTCGGTTTCCCTGCCACTACACCTTTTGGTCATTAAACACAACACAGGGTGAACTATAAGAAGAATTAAAACGAACTGACAGTTTGATATTATTTGGACCGAGCTGAATTAATATACCATTTTATTTATAGAGCACTTAAAACAGCAACAGGATCAACCAAAGTGCTGTACAATAGAAACAAAAAGCACAGTGGACAGGGAAACATAAAATAAAAATACTGTATACCGGTAGATAGAAATAGTAACAGAAACTAACTAAAATGGTGAACACTGTATATTACAGAGGATCAAAACAAATCACACCGTGTTAAAGGTGAGAGAATAGAAGTGGGGTTTCAATCGATACTTAAATACTGTGAGTGAGGGAGCCTGCCTGACACTCAGTGGTAACTCATTCCACAGTCTTGGACCTGCAACAGAGAACGCCCTGTCACCTCTGAGCTTACGATGAGTATCTGGGACCGAAAGAAACATCTGGTCTGTTGACCTCAGAGAGCACGGTGGGACATATGGCTGCAGAAGATCAGTGAGATAAGATGGAGCGGAACTGTTCAGAGATTTAAAACATACAGGAGTATTTTAAACTGGATCTGAAGGTGAATGGGGAGCCAGTGCAGAGTCAGAGAGTCTTTATTGTCATTTGCACCACATGTGGTACATGTGATGAAAACGAGATTATGTACACGAGGTCCCAGTTACATCCAACAACAAATGTAAGAGAAAAACAGTAATAACATCTAGAATTAACTAAGAAAAACATCAACTAGTAATACACTAAGCCTAATATAGTGGAAATAAACAGCAGCACGAACATGAGTTTGTATGAGCAGATGGTCACAGATGAACACAGATGAACACAGATGAACACAGCAACAAGAAAACAGATCAGCATCAGCATGATGTGATATTTTGCAGTGTTTATTCTTATTATTTATTTATTCATGAGTCTAACAGCCTCAGGGTAGAAGCTGTTCCTCAGTCTAGTGGTTCTACATTTGATGCTCCTCAACCTCCGTCCTGAGGGGAGTGGGGCAAAGAGTGAGTGTGCTGGGTGAGTGAGGTCTTTCATGATGCAGGTGGCTCTTTTCCTGCATCTGGAGGTGTAAATGTCTGTGATGGTGGGGAGACTGACTCCAACAGACTTCTGTGCAGCCTTCACCACTCTCTGTAGAGCTTTCCTCTCTGCAACTGTGCAGCCTCCATGCCACACGTTGATGCTGGAGCACAGGATGCTCTCCACTGCACACCTGTAGAAGGAGGTGAGAACTGGGCTGCTCAGACCAGCTCGTCTCAGCCGTCTGAGGAAGTAGAGTCTCTGATGACCTTTCTTGATCAGGCTGGTGGTGTTGTTGCTCCAGCTGAGGTTATCATTCAAGTGTACACCCAAGTATTTGTAGCTGGAGACCACTTCCACTGCAGAGGGAGGACAAAACTGGTGTGATGTGCTCTCTATGGCCTGTACCAGTTAAGAATCGGGCTGCAGCATCTTGGACCAGCTGTAGACGTGCAATGAAGGACTGACTGATTCTGAACAGAAGTGAATTGCAGTAATTGAGCCTCGATGTTATGAAAGCATGGATTACTGTCTCCAGGTTCTTTTTGAATAGTATAGGCTTCAGCTTAGACAGACGCCTCAGCTGAAAAAACAGGATTTAACAATCATGTTTACTTGACTGTTAAGTTTCATGTAAGGGTCCATTATCACTCCCAGATTAGTGACCCTTTGTTTCTCTAGCGGGGCTAGAGAGAGAAGGTCAATGTCGTGGTTCATGAATGAGCCAATGGGATGGAAAAACATGACTTTAGACTTCTTCTCATTGAAACTTAAGAAGTTATAGGCCATCCAGTCCCTGATGTCAGCCAAGCAGTCAAGAAGAGGTTGAATAGAGCGTGAGCCTCTGTGCCTCAGGGTGAAGTAAATTTGACAATCATCAGCGTAGAAATGAAAGGCTATGTTGTGTTTGCAGAAAATAGCACCTAGTGGCAGCAGGTATAACGAAAAGAGAAGGGGACCGAGGATGGACCCCTGCGGTACCCCCACTGAAGCGCTGCAGATGCTGAACTGAAATCTTTGATATTGACACAAAAGGTTCTGTCAGAGAGGTAGGACTCAAACCATTTGAGGGCAGACCCTGTGATGCCCACCCACTGCTCCAGCCTAGAAATGAGGATGTTGTGGTCGATGGTGTCAAAAGGTCCAATAAGACAAGCAACACAGAATCACCTGCGTCTGTGGCTGTGAAAATGTCATTAAAGACCTTCAGTAGAGCAGTTTCAGTGCTATGGAGAGATTTGAAGCTGGATTGGAACAACTCTAGGATGGTGTGGTCGTCCAAGAAACATTTCAACTGAGACTCTACAGTTTTTTCCAGTAAGTTAGTGATGAATGGGAGTCTGGAGACAGGTCGGAAGTTGGACACCACCGAGGGGTCAAAGTTAGGTTTTTTCAGGAGCGGCTGGACAGCAGCATGTTTAAAGGTTTTTGGGACCACACCTGAGGATAAACAGCTGTTCACAATAGTGAGAATAGAAGGACCCAGGGTAGGAAAAACCTCCTTTAGTAAAGGGGGAACCAGATGGCTTCATGTTGCACATGACCTGCTCCAGTGAAGATAGAGAGATGGGCTCAAAGTGGTCAAACAGCTACACACCGAGATGGGATGGACGGATCATGAGCTGGTGGAGAAATTAGTGCACGGGTGTTTGCAACTTTTTCTAAAAAGACATGTAGGAAGTTTTCACAAAGTTCAGTTGAGGCTTCCAGAGGTGAAGGCTCACTGAGGTGTAGAACTGCGTTCAGGGTGGAAAAAAGAATTATCCAGCCTAGTTCAACACGGCTTTCTCTTTAATAATAATAATAATAATTAATAATAATAATAATAATTAATTCAATTTTTAACGCACTTTTCATTACTGAAAATCTCAAAGTGCTACACATATATTGAATGCTACACACATTCATAAACCGGTGGTGGCAGACTACCATGCAAGGTGCTTTCCAGTCCTACCGGGAGCAACTCGGGGTTAAGTGTCTTGCCCAAGGACACAACGACACATGGTGCGGGTCCCGGGAGTCGAACCGCCAACTTTCCGATCGGGAGACGACTGCCCTTACCACTACACCACGGCCATATACATATATACACATCTGTTGTTGATTTGAATATGGTCGTCTGTCCGGCCCCGACCTCTTCACCTCCAGTTTTTCCTCAACAGACATTAAGGAAAAGAGGTCATTGATTAATCCACCTGGTTTAGGCTGATATTGATCGACATCTCTACTCAGTCTACACCAAACCACGCCCACATACACTCGCGCTGAGGCACGTTATTCTACGTCCATCCTCAGTGGAAGAATCCTGTGCCTACATTTTAAAATAATTTTGATTATGTAGGTGTTTATTATGACCAGTAATACGTTTTTGTTCATTCTCTAGGTTGAATGTTATTTACCGTAGGAATTCCCGTGAGCACGAGTCAGAGAGCGAAGCATCAAGTAGTCCTGTGAGAATCAGCAGTGTGTGTGTGTGTGTGTGTGTGTGTGTGTGTTTTGTCTTCATCATGATCTGAACTCCCACAGTTTAAACAGACGCGTCTTATTTATGCACAAACTTGTGTTTTATTTTAAATTTAGTAGGCGTGGCTTACAGTCAGGTGCGTTCTATAGGCCGGCAATTACGGTACGTCTAGTGGGTTTTTAGTGATGTCACTTCCTGTCCAGGCAACCATGGAGGCGCTGATGTCGTTAGGACTTCACAAACAGGCTGAGCAGCTCTACAAAGACTTCAGAGTACCTGACAAGAGGTGAGTCCACGTGATGTCACTGAGACGTGGCCTGTGATTGGCTGTCCCTCGGTCTGTCCCCCATCTGTCCCTCCATCTGTCCCTCCATCTGTCCCTCCATCTGTCCCTCGTTCTGTCCCCCCGTCTGTCCCACGGTCTGTCCCTCCATGTGTCCCTCGGTCTGTCCCTAAATTTGTCCCTCGGTCTGTCCCTCGTTTTGTCCCTCCGTCTGTCTGTCCCCCCGTCTGTCTGTCCCCCCGTCTGTCCCTCCATCTGTCTGTCCCACGGTCTGTCCCTCGTTTTATCCCTCGGTCTGTCCC
>JBBPBX010024095.1:17569-39964 GCA_038048925.1 Garcialebias charrua
TACATTATTTTATCAACTGAAGTTATTGAAGTTCCATGATTTGGTAGACTATAATATTTTATCAGTTATGTATAGGGCTCAAAATAATGCATTACCTTTAAATATCCAAATGCATTTTGTTAAAAGACAAAGTTGTTATAATCTTAAGGGGACAGAGATGTTTGTAAAACCACAATTCAGAACTAGTTTGAAGGGACGTTCTACCTCAATCCAGGGAATTAGATTATGGAATGGCTTGGAGAATGTAGTTAAAAATGCCAAGTCAATGTTTACATTTAAGAAAATGATCAAAACTAAATTGTTAAATATATATAAAGTAGCATAATGTGTATTGTGTTAGAAAATTAGAAAGAGTTATTCATTTTGTTCTGTTACTGGAAGATTGTTTGAAAAAAAAAGGGGCAGATATAATAAGATTTTTTTTTCTTTCTGCTACCTTTCATTTTTTAAAATATTTTGTACGTTATTGTTTATGGGATTGTTTTGTATTTCTTTTAAATAAACATTTTATAAAATAAAAAAATCAGCAGCATGAGAGATTTTTTTTGTTACTTTAATACCTTTTTTTTTCACTTATCCTCACATCCTTTATGATTATTCATTGTTGTCCTCCCTCTGTTAAAACCAGGTCTCTGAGTCCCTGAGGCTCAATAACCTGTAGAAATAAAGGTTGAATGAAAAATCTCTTTCAGCTCATATCTAAGATCTTATTACTGTTCTTCTTTACAATTTGTATTTTTGTTGGTTCTAACTGGGACCCAGTGTACATAGTGTCGTTCCACCTCATGTACCACATGATAAACCTTGACATGAAGTGATCCGGTTCATTCAGTAAACTTGAACAAAACTATTTTACTCTCAAACAGTTTAGGAATTAAAGTGCACGGGTTTTGGATAAAACTGATTTAACAAAACAGACATAAAATGTTGAAGAAAACACGACTGAAGACCCCGGAAGTGGTTAAAGAGTGGATCAGTTCGAAGATTCGGATCCTTAACCGGGTGAATCAGTAACCGAGCAGCTGGAGTCTGGACCCGTTGGACCTGCAGCTGACAGAAGTTCTGCACCAGGTGAGTCTTCAAACACCTGAGCCCACCAGACTCCGTTCAAAAAACGACGGTTTTTGATGGTCCGTGTGCACCAAACTGCACCTGGTCGCTGCTGAGAACTTTTCAGAGTGAAAACGCTTTAAAACTACAAGAAGTGAAGTTGGTTTTTAAAACTACAAGAACAAGTGAAGTTGGTTTTTAAAACTACAAGAAGTGAAGTTAGTTTTAAAACTACAAGAACAAGTGAAGTTGGTTTTTAAAACTACAAGAAGTGAAGTTGGTTTTTAAAACTACAAGAAGTGAAGTTGGTTTTTAAAACTGCAAGAACAAGTGAAGTTAGTTTTTAAAACTACTAGAAGTGAAGTTGGTTTTTAAAACTACAAGAAGTGAAGTTGGTTTTTAAAACTACAAGAAGTGAAGTTGGTTTTTAAAACTACAAGAAGTGAAGTTGGTTTTTAAAACTACAAGAAGTGAAGTTGGTTTTTAAAACTGCAAGAACAAGTGAAGTTAGTTTTTAAAACTACAAGAAGTGAAGTTGGTTTTTAAAACTACAAGAAGTGAAGTTGGTTTTTAAAACTACAAGAACAAGTGAAGTTGGTTTTTAAAACTACAAGAACAAGTGAAGTTGGTTTTTAAAACTACAAGAAGTGAAGTTGGTTTTTAAAACTACAAGAAGTGAAGTTGGTTTTTAAAACTACAAGAAGTGAAGTTGGTTTTTAAAACTACAAGAAGTGAAGTTGGTTTTTAAAACTACAAGAACAAGTGAAGTTAGTTTTTAAAACTACAAGAACAAGTGAAGTTAGTTTTAAAACTACAAGAACAAGTGAAGTTGGTTTTTAAAACTACAAGAACAAGTGAAGTTGGTTTTAAAACTACAAGAACAAGTGAAGTTGGTTTTAAAACTACAAGAACAAGTGAAGTTAGTTTTTAAAACTACTAGAAGAAGTGAAGTTGGTTTTTTAAAACTACAAGAACAAGTGAAGTTGGTTTTTAAAACTACAAGAACAAGTGAAGTTGGTTTTAAAACTACAAGAACAAGTGAAGTTAGTTTTTAAAACTACTAGAAGAAGTGAAGTTGGTTTTTTAAAACTACAAGAACAAGTGAAGTTGGTTTTTAAAACTACAAGAACAAGTGAAGTTGGTTTTAAAACTACAAGAACAAGTGAAGTTAGTTTTTAAAACTACTAGAAGAAGTGAAGTTGGTTTTTTAAAACTACAAGAACAAGTGAAGTTGGTTTTTAAAACTACAAGAACAAGTGAAGTTGGTTTTTAAAACTACAAGAACAGAATGATAAAGTGACTAAAAGTTCAACCAGAATTGTGAGAACAGAGAACTGACCTGTGGTCACCACCTGCAGAATCACTCTTTTATAGGGGTCGTCTTGATAACTGCCTCTCATTCCAGCTGTTGTGTGTTCCAGTTGCACAGCAGCAGGTGAAACTGATTCACAAGAAGTGTTACATTACTAACTGCTGACATTGATTCCACAAAGGTGTGATTGATTTGGAGTTACATAGTTTTGTTCAGGTGTTCCCTTTATTTCTTTGAGCAGTGTACTTTACTTCAATTGTAAAATGTACTAAATTTAAAATGTACTAAAGTATATTGTGCATATATTCAGTACACTTTAGTACTGTTACATGTTTGATTTGTAACTCATCCCTTTGTTGTTGTCATGGAAACCATGCAACAGGTGAAGATGTCATCAGTGAAGGTGGAGTGTGTGGTGAAGGGGAGTGCTCTAATTGGTGAGGGGCCAGTGTGGGAGGAGTCAAATCAGATGCTGCTGTTTGTCGACATCGCTGGTCAGAAAATTCATCGCTGGAGTCCAGCAACCAATCAGATCCAGTCAGTGGAGACAGGTCAGACTCACAACTCCACCGTGTGCTTGTCCTCCTGGCGTTTTGCTCACCTGTGTCTTTCCTCAGGTGACACTGTGGGCTTTGCAGTTCCTCGCCGGTCAGGTGATTATGTTGCAGGTGTGGGTCGCAGCGTTGTGGCTGTTGACTGGTCAGCTCAGATGATGACTTCACTGGTGGATGTGGATGAAAACAAGCCAAACAACCGTCTGAATGATGGGAAGGTGGACCCGTTGGGGCGGCTGCTGGCAGGTGTGTACCTGTCTGCTGGCTCACCTGGTTCTGATACTTTTTGTTACCAGTGTTTCTCACTGGTTTCTTAGGTACAATGGGGAAGGAGGAGCGACCAGCGCAGGTTGAGAAGAAACAAGGATCACTTTATTCTGTGAACCCTGACCTCTCTGTTACAAAACACCTGAGCCAGGTAGCCTCACCTTTCACCTTTTACTCCACCTGTCTAACGTTGACCTGTCTGTTGCCTGTTGACCAGGTAGACACATTTTATGAAGTGGACTGGTGTGGGTTGGACTTGTCTAGAACTTGTGGATGGGTTTGGCATCAGATTGGGCGATATATTTTCCTGCGTTAAAAGATGAGACTGTTGTTTAGATCCATATAGTTTATGTTGTGTTATAAATTACACTTATAGATTCATCAGTTTCTCTTCTTCTGTGCCCAACTTCTCATGTTGACGGCCAGCCTTCCTCTAATAATAATAATAATAAATTCACTTTTCATTAATAAAAATCTCAAAGTGCTCTTCCCACTCATTGAACACCTCCCCACTCCCCGACCGCTTCACCTGGAAACTTGCAGGCAGCAACAGAGATGGAGACAAATACTATACCATACCATACTATACCATATCATATCATATCATATCATACCATACCATACCATATCATATCATATCATACCATATCATATCATATCATATCATACCATATCATATCATATCATACCATACCATATCATATCATACCATATCATACCATATCATATCATATCATACCATATCATATCATATCATACCATATCATATCATATCATATCATACCATACCATATCATATCATACCATATCATATCATATCATACCATACCATTGGATCAACTGAAGACTTTTTAAAAAAGTATTTGAATATCCAGATAATAAACCATTGCATGGGAAATTATAATCCATCAGATAGATTACTTAAATCATTTTAGAGCTGTTTCGGTAATTCCAATAAGATTTTCAAGGCTGTGTAGTAAAACGTTGTGATTTTATGTGCTAGATTTTTTTTTCAATATTACCGTAATTTTTTTTCTCAGCCAAGAAGAAAGAGTTTGATAAGAATTTTTTTTTTTTACCTCAAATTCCTACTTGTCCAGTTTCACCACTTTTTTTGTCTGTCTAAACAGATCTTGCTTGCAAATGAGTCTTTGAGGCTCATTGTAATTTATCTGTCTAATTAAAGGTTGACTACACAGTTACAGTATATTTGTTCATTAAACCTAATGAATCCAATCAGTTACTTAGACTACAACATGTCTTAAAGACATAAAAACCTGGATGACCCTTAATTTTCTGCTTTTGAACAGAAACAAGATTCAGGTTTTAGTTTTTGGACCTGAACATCTTACAAATACATTTTTCAGTCTTTCTCCTCCTTGGATGACATTAATCTGCCTCCAGCTCTAATGTTAAAAATCTTGGTGTTATTTTTGATCAGGACATGTCTTTTATCCCCCACATTAAAAATGTTACTAGAACCTCCTTCTTCCACCTGCGTAATATCACTAAAATTAGAAACATGTAAAAATGATGCAGAAAAACTGGTTCATGCATTTGTCACGTCTAGACTGGACTATTGCAATGGTTTGTTATCTGGGTGTCCAAATAGTTCTTTAAAAAGTCTTCAGTTGATCCAACATGCTGCTGCCAGAGTCTTAACTGGAGTTACTGGGAGAGATCACATCTCTCCAGTTTTAGCTTCTCTCCACTGGCTCCCTGTCAAATCCAGAACTGAATTAAAAATCTTACTTCTAACCTACAAAGCCCTCAACAGCCTAGCTCCATCTTATATATCTGCCTATTTTCCTGCTCCAGAAGCAGTGAGGCTGTGTTGGATTCAGTGGCCACAGAACCCTTAGCCTTTCTTTAGTTTGGAGGTCATATTGCAGCTCTTTCAATTCAATTACGCGACAATGCTGACTTCAGAAGGCTCCAACTCCGAGGTGATGAGAATATTTTTTATAAAAGGCAGTTTGAGACGGTGCCAACGGGAGCCCAGCGAAAAACGTTACCTACATTGCCGCCACCATCTTGAATCTCCCCCTTACCTGGAATCTTTATATCTGTGTTTGGTTGTGTGCATTTCCCCCGTTTCCCTGTGACCTGTCCACATGTCTCACTTTCAGGTGGACATATCTAATGGGATGGACTGGTCTCTGGATCACAAAACCTTTTTCTACATCGACAGTTTGGCTCTGACTGTTGATGCTTTTGACTATGAATCAGCCACCGGACATATGGGTAACGTTGTCGTCATGTACTGATTTAATAGAATATACACCTGTCCATGTACACTTGCATTATGTCTCATTCACCGTACACCTGGGTGTGTGTTGTAGTTCATAGTTTGAAGTTACTTACACACACACTTACCACATCATCTGTAAAAAGCAGAGACAAAATCATGACGTTCCCAAATCAGAGAATCAATCAAAAAAAAAAAAGAAGAAAAAAAGAAATGTTTAATTTTGTATGCCTCTTTTGTGACTGTCTATTTTTGTTGTTGTTACTCACTGTTGTCATCATTCTTTAAGAAACCAGGTCTCTCTTGTAAATGAGTCCCCGAAGCTCAATGGGATTAACCTGTAGAAATAAAGGTTGAATGAAATGAGACTCTCCTTTCCAGGATTTCACCTTGAAACCCTGTCCATGAACACCACAAACAGGACTGGAGACAAGGGACAGAGAGTCAGTCAGAGTCAGAGTCAGAGAGTCTTTATTGTCATTTGCACCGCATGTGGTACATGTGATGAAAACGAGATTATGTACACGGGGTCCCAGTTACATCCAACAACAAATGAAAGAGAAAAACAGTAATAACATCTAGAACTAACTAAGAAAAACATCAACTAGTAATACACTAAGCCTAATATAGTTGAAATAAACAGCAGCACGAACATGAGTTTGTATGAGCAGATGGTCACAGATGAACACAGATGAACACAGCAACAAGAAAACAGATCAGCATCAGCATGATGTGATATTTTGCAGTGTTTATTTTTTATTTTATTTTTATTTATTCATGAGTCTAACAGCCTCAGGGTAGAAGCTGTTCCTCAGTCTAGTGGTTCTACATTTGATGCTCCTCAACCTCCGTCCTGAGGGGAGTGGGGCAAAGAGTGAGTGTGCTGGGTGAGTGAGGTCTTTCATGATGCAGGTGGCTCTTTTCCTGCATCTGGAGGTGTAAATGTCTGTGATGGTGGGGAGACTGACTCCAACAGACTTCTGTGCAGCCTTCACCACTCTCTGTAGAGCTTTCCTCTCTTCAACTGTGCAGCCTCCATGCCACACGTTGATGCTGGAGCACAGGATGCTCTCCACTGCACACCTGTAGAAGGAGGTGAGGACTGGGCTGCTCAGACCAGCTCGTCTCAGCCGTCTGAGGAAGTAGAGTCTCTGATGACCTTTCTTGATCAGGCTGGTGGTGTTGTTGCTCCAGCTGAGGTTATCATTCAAGTGTACACCCAAGTATTTGTAGCTGGAGACCACTTCCACTGCAGATCCACCTATTTTCAGTGGGGCGTGGGTGTGTTTGTTCCTTCTGAAGTCCACAATCATCTCCTTTGTCTTCTTCACATTCATGTGAAGATTATTCTCTTTGCACCAGCTCTCCAGGTGTTCCACCTCCTGTCTGTAGCTGGACTCATCATTGTTTGTGATGCATCCCACCACCGCTGTATCATCTGCAAACTTAACAATATGACAGCCTGGAAGTGTGGCTGTACAATCATATGTGAGCAGAGTGAACAGAAGGGGGCTCAGCACACATCCTTGAGGAGAGCCAGTGCTGAGGGTTATGGTGGAGGAGGAGAAGTTGTGGATCTTCACGGACTGTGGTCTGTCTGTTAAGAAGTCTAGTACCCAGTTACAAATGGAGGGGCTTAGTCCAAGTGTAGATAGTTTGTCTATCAGAGTTTGGGGGATCATGGTGTTGAAGGCAGATGTGAAGTCCACAAAGAGCAGACGCACGTATGAGTCCTTCTGATCCAGGTGGGTGAGAGCAGTGTGGACCACGGAAGAAATGGCGTCCTCTCTCAACCCTGGTTGAGTCCATCCTACATCAAGAACAAGCTTGACTTTGTGCCAACAATATGGATACAGCTCTAGCTCTGGTTCTACAAGAACCAGATAATGTAATCCTTAAAAGCGACCCTGGACTCCCCCAGCATTCCCCCACAGAATGTTTCTGGAAACCTGATCATAAGCTTTTGCTAAACCCCAAACCAAGATAAAATCTGCCCTGGTCCTCTTGAATCCAAGATTCATTCATCATTTGAAGTGTTCCTTCTAACATACTTGAGTAAACTTTCACGACTCGTCTGAGAAGTGTGATTCCCTCTAGTTGGAACACCCTCTCTGGTTCCCCATTTTAAAATATGAACCATCACTTGGTCTGCCACTCTGCAGGTGTTGCCCCAGTCTTCCATGCAACATTGAAGAGAGATGCCAATCTCAATCTCCAGAGTCTTCAGCATCTTAGGGCATAACCGATCCACTTTTAGCACCATGCCATTAAATAGGCTTTTTAAAAACTACCTTGGTGACCTTCGTTGTAGACTTTTCTTCGCTGAATCCTCAGACTGTGGCTCCTTAAAGTTGAATATCGTAGCTGGATCATGGAGATCTTTGAAGCATTCCTTCCACCATCTGACAGTATCCCAAGTCTAGGTTAGCAGTTCTTCACAAAGCCAAGTGCAACGTGGGACTGGACATCTTTCTTCAGTTAGATGGCCTCCATTGCTACTGGTGTCCACCTGTGGGTTCTTTGGTTGCAACCAAAACAGGCACAAATTACTGCAGACTTTATTTCACCAGGCAAATCCCATTAAGATCACATATCTCTTTTTTAAAAGTATATCTGGACCTTAAGCCTGCCGAAAATATATTGTTTTGGCCTGAATGTGAGGTCAAACTGGACTACCTAGAGAAAACACACACAAAAGCCCCACACAGAAAGACTAAAAGTCCAAACCGAGGATTGAACCCAGGACCTTCTTGTTGTGAGGCAACAGTGTTAAGCTAACCACAAAGCTCTCATGTACCCATTGACCTTCAGAGCATAGCTCCTGGAAACTGCATTTGCAATAGAGAACCTGAACGTAGATCATTTGGATACAGTGTCCCTTAACTCTCCCTTTTGTTAATGATGATAAAGTATTTCTTACCATTAATGTGACTTCTGGTGCTGCATGGTTTTGCTGATGGCTTTGTGGTTGATATGTAGTGAGGTTACGCTTCATGCAGGCATTGAGACTTCCATCCGTTGAACGTGATCGTAGGTTGGTCTTAATGTTCTTTAGATATGAGAAAGACTGCTCACGTGCACATGTAGAGCCAAACATTGTCAGTACAGCAATACTCACACGCTGCAGTGTGTGGTATGTGACGAGAAGTGCATTCCAAGTTTTCACAGTCAGCTGGTCCGTGAGTTGAAGTATTTTCATTTCTCCGCACTTGTGTTGGCTCGCCAACTCTGCTTGCTGTCGTGCAAGTCTTACGTCTGTTGACTCATCCAAAGCTAGGGAAAAGAATGTTGCTGCGTTTATGTCCATCACTTGTGTTGCTTCAATTTGATTTGCCATCATGATGGTACGATCGTGAACAGTCCTTGCCGACAGAGGCATGTCTTTTATTTGTTTAATTATCTTGTCTTTATCCGAAAAGTCGTCAAAAAGTTCATTGGCAACATCAATCATGAATGTTTTGGCGTACTCACCATCTGTGAATGGCTTTCCGTTTCTCACAATGGCTAAAGCACCAGCAAAACTAGCTGAATTCCAGTCACCTTGTTGAGTCCAAACACGGAGGTGCTACTGACTAGCTTGCACTCTGCCCAGTAGCTCTTCACATGCTTTTTTCCAGCTGTCCCCCACAGGATATTTTGATGCAAATGCAGCATGGCGTGTGTCGAAGTGCCGCTTTATATTTGACCGTTTCATCGATGCAATTTTATCATTGCATATCAGACACACTGCAGAACCTGCTCTCTACACAAAAGCGAATTCCTCTGTCCATTCCTGCTGAAAAGTACGATAATCCTCATCTCGTTTTCTTTTAGCCGCCATCTTCATCACACGGGTTTCCGCAACTAGCTAAGCTAGCTGCTAGGAGGGATATTTCCTTCCTGATCACGTCACCCGTGTACGTGACGCATTATCCGATTTGGCTCCAGCCACTCGCGACCGTGTTTTATATTTTTATTGTTATTTTTTTATTAAGGATTTGTCTGCGAGCCATGTGGAGCCGTCAGAAGAGCCACATCTGGCTCGCGAGCCATAGGTTCTCAACCCCTGTCAGAGACATTGGCCTGAGGCGGCTTTTTACCAAACAAACTTGTGAACTACCTTGTGCTCGATCGTAGTGTTTGTTACAAACAAATGATGTCTAGCACAATAACATAACACCACTTGGGTTCAGATAGGAAGTTTGTTCCTCCCACCCACCCCCTTCCAAATAACTGTCATTGTCCACACGATCCATCGGCAGATCTGCCAGTGGAGCCTTTCTGAGGCCTATGTGCTTAACTCATTCAACCTTTATTTCTACAGGTTCTACGAGGTGAGCCTCGGGGACTCCTTTACAAGAGAGACCTGATTTTAACAAAGAGCGATGACAACAGTAGTCAACAAAGTCAACAGTAGACAATCATAAAAAGCATACAAATGGAAAAGAACAAATAAGAGAAAATGGTATTAAAAAACTAAACAAATACATGAGCATCTACAGAACATTTTCACATTCGATTTTCCTTTAACCTTTGAATGCATATTTCTATGTAACATACCGGTCGATAAACTGAACTATAATGATCAAAAACTTCTGTACATTTTGCTGGCGGGGAGCAAAAAGGCCCTCACAAGAAAATGGCTTAAACAGGAACCCCCAACAACTGAAGACTGGATTAATGTAGTGAAAGAGATTTATGTATTGGAGAAACTGTCTTATTCCATTAATGTTCAGATGGTCACATTCTATAAGATATGGTCAAAATGGACAGAATATGTTAAACCTGTTATGTCTGACTTTGTGTAAACCTTGCTGCCATTCAGGTTGATATCTGGACTTGATATGTAATGTCAATGATTGTTAATATTCAGGCTACCCCGCCACTCACATGTAAGTTCTGGTTGGTTTTTGCTTAGGTTTTTATTTTGTTTTATTTTATTATTATTTTTTTTTGTTTATTTTCATTTTATTATTATTTTTTTTAATTTCTCTAGCTGCTGTTCGGTTTGTTAAAAAGGAAAAATGAGGAAACTGAGAATGTAAAAAGAGAAAGAAATCAATATCTATAATTGTACTGTAACTGGCTTTCTCAATTAAAAAAAATTAAAAACTAAACAAGAACAACTAGGTTGTAAAGCGATGTAGAATACTAAAAACAGGAACATGTAATCATTATTAAATGATTACTATAAACACAGAGGCACTCAGGAGCTTGATAAAACCTAAAACCTCATTTTTAAAAATAGTTGATGTGACAAAAGTCACAGTGAATTAAATTTTATATATCAGGACATCATATGGATAAGTTCATTTTATAGAGCTGGCATGACACAGCTTAGGGATAACTGAGAAATACCTCATCGGTATTTGGTGGGTGCGATCCCCTAAAAACACGCTGCCTACCAATTTTTCTATAGGTGATATTCTCCTGCAACACCACAGCTGTCAATGTTCCACAATTATGCATAAGTTTATGTAGCTATTCATGGACAGATGTGTTATGGTGGACATCTTGTCGATCTGAAGGATCATCACAGGGTGAGTTGTTCTGAATTAATTTACTTATCTGGCACCATTTTCTTCCCAATGAGAATGGAGGTACTCTTTGACACACATGCTCCTCAAATGTCTGTGCGCCTCGCAGCTGTAGGTTTACATTTTACATGTGGCAAAGACATGATCATTTTTACAGTTTACATTGTGGTAAAGTACTTTGATCATTTTGAGGCGTGTTAGATGTTTGTCAGCATGTTCTACAGAAGATGTGTACTTGTACTACAGAACAAGTATTTTTGAGAAATATTTTACTATTATCAGTCTGTGTGTCTATAATTTGGCGTGTGTGTTGCCTAGGTAACCGTCGTGTGGTGTACCACATGGAGGAGGGAGAGGGGTTTCCTGACGGAATGACTGTTGATGCTGATGGTCATCTCTGGGTGGCATGTTATAACGGAGGACAAGTCATTAACATTGACCCAGCTACTGGTCAGTTTCACTGGTTAAACTTTCTTCCTTCCTTCCTACCTACTTATCTACCTACCTATTAACCTGCCTGCCTGTCTACCCACCCACCTACTTACCTACCTACCTATCTACCTACCTATGCCCCTTTTTTATTTTATTTATTTTATTTAATCTTTATTAAACCAAGCAAATCCCATTGAGATCACAGATCTCTTTTGTACGGGAGGCCTGGACCTGAAAGCAGACTAAAATGCATGTTTTTGGTCTGTGGGAGGAAACGGTCACATTCAACACTTGCTCTTCTCAAGGGCGGACGTCTCCTCTCGGTCTCCGCTTTGCTTTTACTTTGTCTTGTCTGTGAAACTGTCTGAGAGCCTCTCTTCTACAAAATCTTCTGAATCATAACTATGGACTTCAATTTGGTCAGTTGGTCCCTCAACACAACTGATAACATTTCTTCAACAAGAAGACAGACTGTAGGTGAGATGATTTGTCCTGTTGTCATGCACACATCTGGATATCTCATCGACTTGAAGACTTGATGATGTGTCTATCTCTGCTGTCATCTGTGGATCTTAAGGACACATATTTAATTGGATTTATGATAACTGGTTCCTGGTCTATCAACAAACAAGGAAGACGTCAGCAGTAAATCTGGACCTGGTCAGGCTGCCTGCCTTACATGATGCTTGGTTCATGTCTCGAGAAACTAGACTTTTGGCTGAATGGATTAGATCTCTGGGATTTTCTGAGGTACGTTCCAATTGTTTGGTCATTTTAATTTGGACATTTTCGGAAGCCAGTGGACCGACACAGACTGAAGGTCGATGTCATTAAAGTTCTGCCTGTCCCCAAAACAATCGTGTTTATCTGACATTCGACTCCCTGACTGGATTTGACAGGCCATTTTATCTCAACACGCCTGAGAAGTTTTGTAAACCTGATGCTCTCATCACCCTCCTAAACCTGCTACTGAGGAATTCCACGGACTTTTCAGAGGAGCCCAGCTGAATAAACATTCTGTCATCATTTCAGGACTCTTGCCTCTGGCCAACCTTGGCAGACCCCCTCCCCCCCATGAGTGTGCACAGATCTATGAGCTGGCTGCTCAACCGCCTTTGAGTCCTCCCTGCCCTCTGCGTAATGTCGGCGTCATTATGTGCTTGTGTGCGAGACTTTTTTCATTACCACATTTTTGACCTTCAAACAGAGGTCAAAAATGTGTTAGGAATTTTTTTGTCTCTAAACCCTATGTGTTATTTTTCACCACTTTTATTGTCTGTCCAACAGATCTCACTTGTAAATGAGTCTTTGAGGCTCAATGTGACTTTTTTCATTCAACCTTTATTTAGTCAGGTAAATCTCATTGAGCCTTGAGGGCTCATTTACAAAAGCGACCTGCTACAAACTAAAGAATGATGAACAGCAATGGTAGAATTTCCTTAAACAACAAACAACAGAAAAAAAAACATAGGAGAGAAATAGAAAGTGAAATGCAAAGTATCAAAACTAGCAAAACACCACAAGGTAGATGTACAAAATCAAAAACAAGAACATATCTGCAATGGTTTTTGCCAGGATTCCAAAAGATTCTTAAAACCATTTAGGGAGGACTTATCTGTTTAAATATAGGTTGAATGAAAAAAAAAACGGAGTACCTGGAGAAAGCCCATGCAAGCGCAAGAAGAACATGCAAACTCCACACAGAAAGACCCCTAGGTCCAACCGGGGTGGTCAGAGCCACTCACTTTGGAAAATCTATTTGCACTATTGTTGTGTATATGTTGCATTTATGGACTTGTACCGATTGGCAAGACAGAGGGATCAGGCTGGAAAGGATGTGCAGCAGGTTAGGCTTATTAAAGATGGGAATGGGAATGTTCTAACAAGTGAGGAGAGTGTGATGGGAAGATGGAAGGATTACTTTGAGGAGCTAATGAATGAATATATCAGAGTCAGAGAGTCAGAGAGAATTTATTGTCATTTGCACCGCATGTAGTACATGTGTTGAAAACGAGATTATGTACACAGGGTCCCAGTTACATCCAACAACAAATGCAAGAGAAAAACAATAATAACATCTAGGATTAACTAAGAGAGACATCAGCTAGTAATACACTAAGCCCTAATGTAGTAGAAAAACATCATTATAAACAGCAGCACGAACATGAGCAGATGGTCACAGATGAACGCAGCAACAAGAAACAGATCAGCATCAGCATGATGTGACATTTTGCAGTGTTTATTCTTATTATTTATTTATTCATGAGTCTGACAGCCTCAGGGTAGAAGCTGTTCCTCAGTCTAGTGGTTCTACATTTGATGCTCCTCAACCTCCGTCCCGAGGGGAGTGGTGCAAAGAGTGAGTGTGCTGGGTGAGTGAGGTCTTTCATGATGCAGGTGGCTCTTTTTCTGCATCTGGAGGTGTAAATGTCTGTGATGGTGGGGAGACTGACTCCCACAGACTTCTGTGCAGCCTTCACCACTCTCTGCAGAGCTTTTCTCTCTGCAACTGTGCAGCCTCCATGCCACACGTTGATGCTGGAGCACAGGACGCTCTCCACTGCACACCTGTAGAACGAGGTGAGGACTGGGCTTCTCAGACCGGCTCGTCTCAGCCGTCTGAGGAAGTAGAGTCTCTGATGACCTTTCTTGATCAGGCTGGTGGTGTTATTGCTCCAGCTGAGGTTATCATTCAAGTGTACACCCAGGTACTTGTAGCTGGAGACCACCTCCACCGCAGATCCACCTATATACAGTGGGGTGTGGGTGTGTTTGTTCCTTCTGAAGTCCACAATCATCTCCTTCGTCTTCTTCACATTCATGTGAAGGTTGTTCTCTTTGCACCAGCTCTCCAGATGTTCCACCTCCTGTCTGTAGCTGGATTCATCATTATCTGTGATGCATCCCACCACAGCTGTATCATCTGCAAACTTAACAATATGACAGCCTGGATGTGTGGCTGTACAATCATATGTGAGCAGAGTGAACAGAAGAGGGCTCAGCACACATCCCTGAGGAGAGCCAGTGCTGAGGGTGATGGTGGAGGAGGAGAAGTTGTGGATCTTCACGGACTGTGGTCTGTCTGTTAAGAAGTCTAAGACCCAGTTACAAATAGAGGGGCTTAGTCCAATGAATGAAGAGAATGAAAGAGAAAGAAGAGTGGAGGTCATAGAAACTGTGGACCAGGAAGTGGGAAAGATTAGTGAGGGTGAAGTCCGGAAAGCTCTGAAAAGAATGAAGAAGGGGAAGGCAGTAGGACCTGATGACATACCAGTGGAGGTTTGGAAATGTCTTGGAGAGATGGCAGTGAGGTTTTTGACTCAAATATTTAATGGAATATTTGAGGGTGAGAAAATGCCTGAAGAATGGAGAAGAAGTGTGCTGGTTCCCATTTTTAAGAACAAGGGTGATGTACAGAGTTGTAGCAACTACAGGGGAATTAAGTTGATGAGCCACACAATGAAGATCTGGGAGAGAGTTGTGGAAGGAAGGCTTAGACAAGAGGTGACTATCTGTGAGCAGCAGTATGGTTTCATGCCAAGAAAGAGCACCACAGATGCATCTTTGATTTGAGGATGTTGATAGAGAAGTACAGAGAGGGTCAGAAAGAACTCCATTGTGTGTTTGTGGATTTAGAAAAAGCATATGACAGGGTACCAAGAGAAGAGGTGTGGTATTGCATGAGGAAATCTGGAGTGGCAGAAAAGTATGTTAGACTGGTACAGGACATGTATGAAGACAGCAGGACATGTATGAGGACAGCAGGACATGTATGAAGACAGCAGGACATGTATGAGGACAGCAGGACATGTATGAGGACAGCAGGACATGTATGAAGACAGCAGGACATGTATGAGGACAGCAGGACATGTATGAAGACAGCAGGACATGTATGAAGACAGCAGGACATGTATGAAGACAGCAGGACATGTATGAGACAGCAGGACATGTATGAGGACAGCAGGACATGTATGAGACAGCAGGACATGTATGAAGACAGCAGGACATGTATGAGGACAGCAGGACATGTATGAGGACAGCAGGACATGTATGAGGACAGCAGGACATGTATGAGGACAGCAGGACATGTATGAGGACAGCAGGACATGTATGAGGACAGCAGGACATGTATGAGGACAGCAGGACATGTATGAGGACAGCAGGACATGTATGAGGACAGCAGGACATGTATGAGGACAGCAGGACATGTATGAGGACAGCAGGACATGTATGAGGACAGCAGGACATGTATGAGGACAGCAGGACATGTATGAGGACAGCAGGACATGTATGAAGACAGCAGGACATGTATGAGGACAGCAGGACATGTATGAAGACAGCAGGACATGTATGAAGACAGCAGGACATGTATGAGGACAGCAGGACATGTATGAGGACAGCAGGACATGTATGAGGACAGCAGGACATGTATGAGGACAGCAGGACATGTATGAGGACAGCAGGACATGTATGAGGACAGCAGGACATGTATGAGGACAGCAGGACATGTATGAGGACAGCAGGACATGTATGAAGACAGCAGGACATGTATGAGGACAGCAGGACATGTATGAGGACAGCAGGACATGTATGAGGACAGCAGGACATGTATGAGGACAGCAGGACATGTATGAAGACAGCAGGACATGTATGAGGACAGCAGGACATGTATGAGACAGCAGATGACAGCAGGACATGTATGAGGACAGCAGGACATGTATGAAGACAGCAGGACATGTATGAAGACAGCAGGACATGTATGAGGACAGCAGGACATGTATGAAGACAGCAGGACATGTATGAGGACAGCAGGACATGTATGAGGACAGCAGGACATGTATGAGGACAGCAGGACATGTATGAGGACAGCAGGACATGTATGAGGACAGCAGGACATGTATGAGGACAGCAGGACATGTATGAGGACAGCAGGACATGTATGAAGACAGCAGGACATGTATGAAGACAGCAGGACATGTATGAGGACAGCAGGACATGTATGAAGACAGCAGGACATGTATGAAGACAGCAGGACATGTATGAGGACAGCAGGACATGTATGAAGACAGCAGGACATGTATGAAGACAGCAGGACATGTATGAAGACAGCAGGACATGTATGAAGACAGCAGGACATGTATGAAGACAGCAGGACATGTATGAAGACAGCAGGACATGTATGAGGACAGCAGGACATGTATGAAGACAGCAGGACATGTATGAAGACAGCAGGACATGTATGAGGACAGCAGGACATGTATGAGGACAGCAGGACATGTATGAAGACAGCAGGACATGTATGAAGACAGCAGGACATGTATGAGGACAGCAGGACATGTATGAGGACAGCAGGACATGTATGAAGACAGCAGGACATGTATGAAGACAGCAGGACATGTATGAGGACAGCAGGACATGTATGAAGACAGCAGGACATGTATGAAGACAGCAGGACATGTATGAGGACAGCAGGACATGTATGAGGACAGCAGGACATGTATGAGGACAGCAGGACATGTATGAGGACAGCAGGACATGTATGAAGACAGCAGGACATGTATGAGGACAGCAGGACATGTATGAAGACAGCAGGACATGTATGAGGACAGCAGGACATGTATGAGGACAGCAGGACATGTATGAGGACAGCAGGACATGTATGAAGACAGCAGGACATGTATGAGGACAGCAGGACATGTATGAAGACAGCAGGACATGTATGAAGACAGCAGGACATGTATGAAGACAGCAGGACATGTATGAAGACAGCAGGACATGTATGAAGACAGCAGGACATGTATGAAGACAGCAGGACATGTATGAAGACAGCAGGACATGTATGAAGACAGCAGGACATGTATGAAGACAGCAGGACATGTATGAAGACAGCAGGACATGTATGAAGACAGCAGGACATGTATGAAGACAGCAGGACATGTATGAAGACAGCAGGACATGTATGAAGACAGCAGGACATGTATGAAGACAGCAGGACATGTATGAAGACAGCAGGACATGTATGAAGACAGCAGGACATGTATGAAGACAGCAGGACATGTATGAAGACAGCAGGACATGTATGAAGACAGCAGGACATGTATGAAGACAGCAGGACATGTATGAAGACAGCAGGACATGTATGAAGACAGCAGGACATGTATGAAGACAGCAGGACATGTATGAAGACAGCAGGACATGTATGAAGACAGCAGGACATGTATGAAGACAGCAGGACATGTATGAAGACAGCAGGACATGTATGAAGACAGCAGGACATGTATGAAGACAGCAGGACATGTATGAAGACAGCAGGACATGTATGAAGACAGCAGGACATGTATGAAGACAGCAGGACATGTATGAAGACAGCAGGACATGTATGAAGACAGCAGGACATGTATGAAGACAGCAGGACATGTATGAAGACAGCAGGACATGTATGAAGACAGCAGGACATGTATGAAGACAGCAGGACATGTATGAGGACAGCAGGACATGTATGAAGACAGCAGGACATGTATGAAGACAGCAGGACATGTATGAAGACAGCAGGACATGTATGAAGACAGCAGGACATGTATGAGGACAGCAGGACATGTATGAAGACAGCAGGACATGTATGAAGACAGCAGGACATGTATGAAGACAGCAGGACATGTATGAAGACAGCAGGACATGTATGAAGACAGCAGGACATGTATGAGGACAGCAGGACATGTATGAAGACAGCAGGACATGTATGAAGACAGCAGGACATGTATGAAGACAGCAGGACATGTATGAAGACAGCAGGACATGTATGAAGACAGCAGGACATGTATGAAGACAGCAGGACATGTATGAAGACAGCAGGACATGTATGAAGACAGCAGGACATGTATGAAGACAGCAGGACATGTATGAGGACAGCAGGACATGTATGAAGACAGCAGGACATGTATGAAGACAGCAGGACATGTATGAGGACAGCAGGACATGTATGAAGACAGCAGGACATGTATGAAGACAGCAGGACATGTATGAAGACAGCAGGACATGTATGAGGACAGCAGGACATGTATGAAGACAGCAGGACATGTATGAAGACAGCAGGACATGTATGAAGACAGCAGGACATGTATGAAGACAGCAGGACATGTATGAGGACAGCAGGACATGTATGAGGACAGCAGGACATGTATGAGGACAGCAGGACATGTATGAAGACAGCAGGACATGTATGAAGACAGCAGGACATGTATGAGGACAGCAGGACATGTATGAAGACAGCAGGACATGTATGAAGACAGCAGGACATGTATGAAGACAGCAGGACATGTATGAAGACAGCAGGACATGTATGAGGACAGCAGGACATGTATGAGGACAGCAGGACATGTATGAAGACAGCAGGACATGTATGAAGACAGCAGGACAGTGGTGAGATGTGCTGTAGGAGTGACAGATAGCTTCAAGGTGGAGGTGGGAGTGCATCAAGGATCTGCTCTGAGCCCCTTCTTGTTTGCTCTGGTGATGGACCGACTAACAGATGAGGTCAGGCAGGAATCCCCATGGACTATGATGTTTGCAGATGACATTGTGATCTGTGGTGAGAACAGGGAACAGGTGGAAGAGAACTTGGAGAGGTGGAGGTATGCTCTTGAAAGAAGAGGAATGAAAGTCAGTCGTAGTAAGACAGAGTACATGTGTGTGAATGAGAGGGAGGAGGTGGAACAGTGAGGCTACAAGGGTCAGAGGTCACAAAGGTGCAGGACTTCAAGTACTTGGGGTCCACTGTCCAGGAAAATGGGGAATGTGGTAAAGAGGTGAAGAAGAGAGTCCAGGCAGGATGGAGTGATGGAGAAAAGTTTCAGGAGTGATTTGTGACAAAAAGGTGTCAGCAAAGGTCAAAGGTCAAAGGAAAAGTTTACAAGACAGTGGTGAGACCAGCTATGTTGTATGGTCTGGAGACAGAGACATGGACAAAAAGACAGGAGACAGAGACATGGACAAAAAGACAGGAGACAGAGACATGGACAAAAAGACAGGAGACAGAGACATGGACAAAAAGACAGGAGACAGAGACATGGACAAAAAGACAGGAGACAGAGACATGGACAAAAAGACAGGAGACAGAGACATGGACAAAAAGACAGGAGACAGAGACATGGACAAAAAGACAGGAGACAGAGACATGGACAAAAAGACAGGAGACAGAGACATGGACAAAAAGACAGGAGACAGAGACATGGACAAAAAGACAGGAGACAGAGACATGGACAAAAAGACAGGAGACAGAGACATGGACAAAAAGACAGGAGACAGAGACATGGACAAAAAGACAGGAGACAGAGACATGGACAAAAAGACAGGAGACAGAGACATGGACAAAAAGACAGGAGACAGAGACATGGACAAAAAGACAGGAGACAGAGACATGGACAAAAAGACAGGAGACAGAGACATGGACAAAAAGACAGGAGACAGAGACATGGACAAAAAGACAGGAGACAGAGACATGGACAAAAAGACAGGAGACAGAGACATGGACAAAAAGACAGGAGACAGAGACATGGACAAAAAGACAGGAGACAGAGACATGGACAAAAAGACAGGAGACAGAGACATGGACAAAAAGACAGGAGACAGAGACATGGACAAAAAGACAGGAGACAGAGACATGGACAAAAAGACAGGAGACAGAGACATGGACAAAAAGACAGGAGACAGAGACATGGACAAAAAGACAGGAGACAGAGACATGGACAAAAAGACAGGAGACAGAGACATGGACAAAAAGACAGGAGACAGAGACATGGACAAAAAGACAGGAGACAGAGACATGGACAAAAAGACAGGAGACAGAGACATGGACAAAAAGACAGGAGACAGAGACATGGACAAAAAGACAGGAGACAGAGACATGGACAAAAAGACAGGAGACAGAGACATGGACAAAAAGACAGGAGACAGAGACATGGACAAAAAGACAGGAGACAGAGACATGGACAAAAAGACAGGAGACAGAGACATGGACAAAAAGACAGGAGACAGAACTGGAAGTGTCAGAAATGAAGATGTTGAGGTTCTCCTTAGGAGTGACAAGGATGGATAAGATCAGGAATGAGATCATCAGAGGTACAGCACATGTTGAACAACTGGGAGATAAAGTTAGAGAGGACACACTGAGATGGTTTGGACATGTCCAGAGGAGGGACAGTGGTTTGGACATGTCCAGAGGAGGGACAGTGGTTTGGACATGTCCAGAGGAGGGACAGTGGTTTGGACATGTCCAGAGGAGGGACAGTGGTTTGGACATGTCCAGAGGAGGGACAGTGGTTTGGACATGTCCAGAGGAGGGACAGTGGTTTGGACATGTCCAGAGGAGGGACAGTGGTTTGGACATGTCCAGAGGAGGGACAGTGGTTTGGACATGTCCAGAGGAGGGACAGTGGTTTGGACATGTCCAGAGGAGGGACAGTGGTTTGGACATGTCCAGAGGAGGGACAGTGGTTTGGACATGTCCAGAGGAGGGACAGTGGTTTGGACATGTCCAGAGGAGGGACAGTGGTTTGGACATGTCCAGAGGAGGGACAGTGGTTTGGACATGTCCAGAGGAGGGACAGTGGTTTGGACATGTCCAGAGGAGGGACAGTGGTTTGGACATGTCCAGAGGAGGGACAGTGGTTTGGACATGTCCAGAGGAGGGACAGTGGTTTGGACATGTCCAGAGGAGGGACAGTGGGTATATTGGTAGAAGGATGTTAGAAATGCAGCTGCCAGGAAAAAGACAAAGAGGAGATATATGGATGCAGTTAGAGAGGACATGGAGGTAGTTGGAGTGAGGACAGAGGATGCAGAGGACAGAGTGAGGTGGAGGAGGATGACTCGCTGTGGAGACCCCTGAAGAGGGAACAGCCGAAAGAAGAAGAAGAAGAAAGAAGTTGTAGGTACCATAACTGTACTAGTTTGACACATTTGATAGAAAATAAATATCAAAATCAAATAAGTCCGCAGGACAGTTTTCCAAAGTTTGATTTTTGATGTGAGGTTAAAGTAAAAAATGCATAAAACAAAGATGTATTGTATTTTTTGAATCCCACATATAAATAAACAATGAAATGACAAGTCGTTTTTTGATTTTTTGATTTTTGATTCTCAATGAAAAAACCATTGAACAAATGGTCAAAGTCAAAGTCAAAGTCAACTTTATTGTCAGAACTGCAATATGTACAGGACATACACAGGACCGAAATTGCGTTTCTCTCAGTCCCTCGGTGCAACAGTAACCATCTAAACACTAAACACTAAAACATTTAATAAACATAAGCATAAAATAGTAAAAGTGTAACACTGTCCTGAGTTTTTCATAATAGTATAAAAGTATGAAAATTTACACCAACACTGAAACACCAAACACCCAATGAACATAAGCATAAAATGAAATAATAAAAGTGTAATACTGTCCTGAGTTTTTGCATAGTAGTATAAAAAGTATAAAAAGTATATCTATAAAATAAACTGAAGGTTCTAGCATTGACATTTGCAAAGAGTGGCACAGCAGCATATAAGTTAATGTACACAGTATATGTATGAGGTAGTTGATGTTGGTATAGAGGCAAAGTGGCATATGCAGTAAGGCACATAAGGCACATTTGGCATCCTTAGATAAGGCTAGTCAGAGAATACTGTATATGTATCTGCAGTAGTGTAGATAAAAGTAGTGTAAATGTAAACAGTAGTAATAAATGTAAACAGTGAATGTAAACAGTAGTATGACTATAGGCAGTAATGTAATACAAACATTAGTGCAAATATGAGAAGTAGTGCAAACTGAATGAGCACATGACCGAGAGTTTAGTGAATAACCCGTTTGATGACACAGAGTCCAGTGTTAAAAACTTTGTGTTGTGTGGTAATGTGTGAGAAAGTTTTTTGTGTTAAGGCAGTTCAAATGGGAGGGGAGGCAGAGCAGGCAGAGTGTTTAGCATCCTGACTGCCTGATGAACAGAGCTGTCTCTCAGTCTGCTGGTTCGA
>JBBPBX010024096.1:0-10145 GCA_038048925.1 Garcialebias charrua
CCACATATGTATGTAGACCAACCATCCCATCACTTGAGGAAACCATGCATTCTAGATTTTATATTGCTTAAAATTATAGTTTTCTCAAATGACTGGGATGGCCAAAGATAAATCTATGGAGGCGAAGTTCACCATTGGCAACATCTGGTTCTGCCATTACAACTGGTGGTGGATCAAAAGTAAATAAATAAAAACCTACCTCTGTTTTTCTCCACACTGCAACTTCTACCTACTTGAATTTATTGCACCAAATCATTAAGGTTTACTTGCATTCCCTGTTCAATCCCAGTCCAGAAAAACACTTGTCTCCAAAACTACAAACATTCACTGTTCAAATCGCTCAGTGATGGGGGACATTGAGGTACTGCTTGCTTAAAAGTGATAAAGCAACAATCACCACGATTTAAGAACTGGCTAATTTCTATCCATCGAAGAGAATCTCCTCTTTTTTCTGTTTTCTCAATCTGCTTTGGTGATATTGTAAAATGTTATTTTTTTTTTCATTTATTATTTATGGTATTTATGACAATAGTGCAGCTGTTTCATTTCAAATATATTTTTTGGAGAGTGAAAAAACATGATTGCCCTTTCCTGTGTTTGATGCTTTGCCTGATTGTGCCCTTTGCACCGTCTCCCCCAGTGACTTTTGCTGAGCAGACTCACACCAGACACAAACTCCTGCATGTTTGTTATTGAAGTCCCCATGTTCTGTGTGCTTCTTCCATGTTCCTGTGGTGTTGCTGTTCCTCTGTGGGGGAGGGGGACAGTGAATGTATTATTTGTGTGTGTTGTCAGACCTTCACCTCACCATGTTGACTTGTTGGACATTGTGAAAGGGCACGCTTGTGGTGAAATGACTACAAACTGTTGTCCAGCAGGGCTGATCAAATCTGTGTCCTCACATCAATTAATTATCAATGCCAGACAGGCCAGAGTATACCCTGAAGGAGAAACTGTCCTGGGCCAGACTGAACCTGGGACTTTATCACTTTAGGCCTGATAGCTATTGAACATCAATCGCAGCCGATGTCTTGTTAATGAATGTGTATCAGCCCAGTCATCAACTGTGATTTAATTTTAAAAGTAAATTGGTTGACTTTTTTTTAATCAAGACGTATGAAATATTTGCTATCTTTAGTGATAAAATGTTGCATGGGAGTGGTGGCGCAGAGGTTAGAAAAGGTGGGCCTGTGATCAGAATATCGCCGGATCAACTCGTGGTACTAACAACATAAAAATGTGTGTGGGAAAGGTGAAGCGCCCACACATGCCTCCACCCACATTTGCCCCACTCTGGGCTCTTGAGCAAGGCCCTTAACCCACACCATCTACTCTCCCGGGCACCCTAGATATCAGCTCTCTGCTCCACACAGAGGGCTGTGGCAGCTCGGTGGTCTGTGGTTGCGTCAGGAAGGGCATCCGGTGTAAAAATACTTGTCAAGTCTTCGTGCGGCTTTGTTTCCTGTGGTGACCCAAAGAAGGGAGCAGCCGAAAGAAGAAGAAGAAAAAAAAATAGATAAAAGGTTGCAAACTGAGAATATTCATCCCACTCAACTGAAACGATGATTCAAAATGGCGGCCACTGGCCAACAATGCAAGCGGAGGAGCGAGGAGGGATGGGCAGTTTTTTTTCCTTCCAGATTTTACACGTTCTTTTTTTTTTAGATTAGACTAGTCTAAAATAGCTCATAAAACAGTGTAGACTATTTAAAAAAAATAAAGAAAAAATTTTTCAAACCATTTTGGATATCTTAATGCCATTTAAAAAAAACATTTAATTGACAAATTTTCATTTTGACCGTGTGCCAACATATTTTAACATTGTGTGTCTTATCTTCATAATGTAATCTAATCTCAGACACACAGCAGCTTCCTCGAACATCAAAGTCTTTAGTTTTCCAATTTTGACCACTGCATGATCAGCGTTTGAGGTTCTACTCTGCAACAAAATAAAAGTACCCCCTACAATTTAATGTGGCAATACCAAGTGTCAGTTCAGACAAACAACTACTGTACCTGTATGCCATATCTACCAGGGAGAAGTCTGTTTGAAATAATGTCTATTTGTTTAGAGTTAAGATTTGAGTCAGTTAGCTTTCTCACTTAACTTCCCTGACCAAGCTGAATTCCAATAGAAGACGTTTCTTTCGGTTGCTTCCTTCTTCAAGGGTTATCACATCAAGCAAACGCATGAAAGATTTGGCAATTACCCTTGCTGACGCAACCTGGGCTCGAACCCGCAACCTCAGGATTACAAGACTGCAGCACTGTAAGAAATGTAGAAAAATCAAGTATTTCTTGTGTTTCTGACTCAACACTATTGATATCATGGGGGTATAATCTGGCTTGAGGGCTATAACTAGACTATTCTATTCCTATTCCTATATTACCCTGGTCACCCAGGGTATAGGCTAGGCCCATTTAACCCCAGGTTTAGTCTGGACTGGGGGTATAGTATGCCCTGTTACTTGAGCAGGAAATAAAAAAATTAATGTATCTTTCAGATTTGAAAACCTTTGCTGTCAAACTGAATGTAGACGTGTGTGTAAAACAATCCTGTCCTTGATATGATTTATTTTGATAAGAAAAAAATCAAGTGAATGTGATGTAAAGGTGGATTCCTCATACTGAATAAAGAGTTTCATTTGAACAGCTGGGGATGACCTTTTCTTTCCAGGTTGTTACAATATTTCAGTATCCAGTCCAACCAGCAGATGACATTGTTTCTTCACAATAACCCAGAATTCTCTAAAACCACTGAAGGACGCCTGTCCTGCACATTGTTTACATTTGTGACATCATGGAGAAGCTAAGATGGCGTCCAAAACAGGCAACTTCTCACAGGCAAACAGCAAGCTCAACAGGATCTGTCAAAAATTATTTTTATTTTCTTTACAATACCTCCATTTATGCTGGTCATAAAATTAGAATATCATGAAAAAGTTGATTTATTTCAGTAATTCCATTCAAAAAGTGAAAGTTGAATTTTATATTCATTCATCACAAACAGACTAATACAGGTATATTTCAAATGTTTATTTCTTTTAATGATGATGATTATAACTGACAACTAATGAAAACCCCAAATTGAGTACAGTATCTTATAAAATTAGAAAATAGTGAAAAGGTTCAATATTGAAGACACCTGGTGCAACACACTAATCAGTTAATTAACTCAAAATACCTGTAAAAGCCTTTGATTGGTGGTCTCAGTCTAGTTCTGTAGGCTACACACTCATGGGGAAGACTGCTGACTTGACAGTTGTCCAAAACATGACCATTGACACCTTGCACAAGGATGACAAGACACAAGAGGTCATTGCTAAAGAGGCTGGCTGTTCACAGAGCTCTGTGTCCAAACACATTGAGAGATGAAGGGAAGGAAATGATGTGGTAGAAAAAAGTGTACAAGCAATAGGGGTAGCTGCACGTTGGAGAGGATTGTGAAACAAAACAAATTCCAAAATGTGGGGGAGATTCTCAAAGAGTGGACTGCAGCTGGTGTCAGTGCTTCAAGAACCACCACACTCAGATATATGCAAGATAAGGGGTTCAGCTTTAACATTGCTTGTGTCAAGCCACTCTTGAACAAGAGACAGTGTCAGAAGCGTCTCACCTGGGCTAAAGACAAAAAGGATTGACTGCTGCTGAGCAGTCCAAAGTTATGTTCTCAGATGAAAGTACATTTTACATTTCCTTTGGAAATCAAGGTCCCAGAGTCTGGAGGAAGAGAGGAGAGGCACAGAATCCATGATGCTTGAGGTCCCGTGTCAAGTTTCCACAGTCAGTGATGGTTTGGGGCCATGTCATCTGCTGGTGTTGGTCCACTGTGTTTTCTGAGGTCCAAGGTCAGCACAGCCATCTACCAGGAAGTTTTAGAGAACTTCATGCTTCCTGCTGCTGACTGACTTTAGATGCAGATTTCATTTTCCAACAGGACTTGGCACCTGCACACAGTGCCAAAGCTACCAGTACCTGGTTTAAGGACCATGGTTCTTAACTGACCAGCAAACTCACCTGACCTTAACACCATAGAAAATCTATGGTTTATTGTGAAGAAGATGTGATACACCAGACCCAACAATTCAGAAGAGCTGAAGGCCGCTATCAGAGCAACCTGGGCTCTCATAACACCTGAACAGTGCAACAGACTGATCGACTCCATGCCACGTTGTATTGTAAGTATTGATGCTGTACATGCTCATACTGTTCATGTTCATACTTTTCAGTTGGCCAACATAAAAAAAAACTTTAATTGGTCTTAATAAATATTCTAATTTTCTGAGATACTGAATTTGGGGTTTTCATCAGTTGTCAGTTATAACCATCAACATTAAAATAAATAAACATTTGACATATATCAGTCTGTGTGTAATGAATGAATATAAAATACAAGTTTCACTTTTTGAATGGAATTACTGAAATAAATCAACCTTTTCATGAGATTCTAATTTTATGACCAGCACCTGTAATTCATAATTAATCTTAATTTATACAACCATCATGTAAAACAGCCAGAAGAAAAATATATTGGGTCTAACTAATGATGATCTAAACTAGACCCAAAGCAGTCAATAATTAACAACATACTTCCAATGATTTCAAGACTTTTTAGCTAATTCAGTAATTATGACTTCAGCTAGTTCATGAATTTGAAATTGACTTTTCAACATGTAAATTGTGTAGATGTAGGCTCTGCTAGCTGCAACTAATTGCAGTGATCAGTGTCTAATCTATACCAAAGATTAAAAAGTACATTTCCAGAATTCATGCAAAGAGAGCATATAATAAATTGTTAATGGAGGCAACAGCAGCTTGTAATATATAATTTGTACTAAATCATAGCATGCAGTACAGCAAAACAATATCTGCTACTGAAGATACTATCTATGAGCCAATTCAGTAATTAACAGCCATTATCAGCTCTACAGGCTACCTTTAAACAGTTCCGTTATCAGCTTCAGTTCTGGTCAAATCACATTCACATCGAGATAACAAGATCAAATCTGCTGTTTTATGAAAGGAAAGACATTTTTCCTTTTCTGCCGTTAACATTCGTAGCATGTATATCTTTCTGGATTTTCTTTATTTTATATGCGTTCTATTATTATTATTGTTATTATTATTATTATCCATCCATCCTTCCATTGTCTTTTACCCACTTCTTATTTTTTTGGTAACGGATGCCACTGGTGGCCATGTTCAGCGATCACTGTGAGCGGTAGGGGACACCCTGGACAGCTCCATCACAGGGACACATAAAGAGCTGAAGGCCCCGGCATAGCTTTGCGTAAGGCAGTACGCCGCTATACGCCATAGGTACACAGTGGCACAAGCGTAGCCCCGCAGGGCACGAACGTGCAAAGCTCAAATTTTATGATCGCGTACGCGAGGCGCGTTGTCACACAATAAACTGCCCAGCGCCGGACTGTTTTGTATGTGACACAAATGTATTAAATTCCCCTTCTTCATCCCTGATCTGGCCTTTTCTTTTGTTTTTTGCCAAAAGTCAAGTGATCGCTTCATCCTCCGTTGACTCCATGACTGAAATGAATGAATTTGTCACGAGCGAATTAAACTCGGGTCCTACGTGGCTGCGCGAGGTTCTACAGATTTCCTGGTGGGCTGTGGGCTGCAGGACCAGCGCTCCCTGTTTTTATTTTTATTTTTTAGAACTTTTTATTAACATATAAAGTTTAGAACACCGCAGCGGCTGCAGCCAGCCAGCTCATGCCTTTTTTTCCCCCACCCGACCTGTCAATCAATTCAGTAGGTGTGTCAGCAAATGACCAATCAGCGACCTCAGTTTGTCCCGTAGGTAAACGCTCTGCGCGCAGCTGCTCAAATTACGACAAGAATTTGGAGCGAAAACGCGAGCATTTAACGCGAGAACGAACGCAGAGCTGTGCCAGTGAACGCGTGCGCACAGAACAGGCGCGTAGAGTGGCGTACAGGCCGTACGCAGAGCTCTGCCGGGGCCTTAAGTGAGACAAACCAACCATTCTCTCACTCACACCTAGGAACAATTTAAAGTTACCAATCTGTCTAACATGCATGTTTTTGGTTTGTGGGAGAAAACTGGAGTAGCCAGAGAAAACCCATGTATACATGGAGAGAAGATGCAAACTCCAACCAGAAAGACCTGGGGCTGGGATTTGATCATGCGACTGTCTTGCTGAGAGACAACAACTCTACCAGACTATTACAGCCTCTCATCATCAAAGAAACTAAGGTATCGAGGACTGACCATCATAGTGTAGTCGAACACCTGGTCTCTGAATTTCTGGTGAAAACACCTGAATTAACTTTTTCATTGAAGCTCTCAAGGAAACAAGTGGACACTATTGTATTACATTTATTTTGAATTAAGAGACACAAATCAATCAGAAAAGACTTCCTTTTAATTTGTGGTAATTCAGAATTGATCAACAGTAATAACTTTTGTCATTTTATGATAATCTGTTATTAACATGAGTTGTCACTCTTAATATGCTGGTTTATTCTGCAGTACAATGGTGCTTAGAACTATGTGAAAGTTGAAGTACAAGTCAGAATAATCCATTAGTATTTGTTTGAAATGTTTGGGAACGGAGTGAAAAGTCGTAGACATAAGTTCTCGTTCTGTCTCCTGTCTTTCTAAAAACAAATTCTCTGTTCTCATAAATTTCTTCCTCTGTTCTTAAAACAGTCTGCTTCTTGTTTTTGTAAACATTTCTAACTGACGTACTATTATTCTCTCCTATCCTGAGTGGCCCTCACGCGTTCCCTCTCTCTCATTTGGTGAAACAAACCAACGAGCGAGCTGAACGTAACTCTGGTCACACCCTTCTTAAGGGACACTTCCGGTCGGCTCGTGAGAGTCAAATGGAGTCTGGAGTGAGTCAACTATGAACTTTCTCTTTTTGAAGCTGATAACGTCCGACCATGAGTCAAAGGGTCCGCGTTTCTAAGCAAGGTTTAACAGCAAGCTCGCTGTGGAACCGATTTTGAGCTTCTACGCTCAGAATACAATGTGTTCTCATCCAAGAACACTTTTATTCTGAAAAGCCAACCAGGACGTGCCGTTACTACGGTCCGAGTTGACGTACAGGTCTGGAGACGCTGAAGAACGGTAAACAGATTGACCAACTGGGCCGCAGGAGATTGACCATCTTCACGAGGTAACAAAGTCGTCAGATGCTTTGCCAAGTCGTACCAACGTGTAGCGGAGATTGGCCAAAGAGCTGCCATGCTTTCTGGTTAAAAACATATCACTCCCTCTATCCTTCATCCTTAAACTTCCTCCTTAAACTTTCTCCTCTTAACTTTATTCTAAAAGTAACAACTTAAGCTTTGCACAACTGCTGCAGAAATAAGTTAATATAAGACCTATAACTGGTGAAAGTTAGTTATAGGAAACCTGATCGATCAATCCATGTAAATATGTTGTGATGTAATTAAATGATTTGTTAATTAAATGATTCAGTTCTGCTGATTCAACATAAGTTAACATTTCCTGTCAGTTACATCATCACTGAGTCACAGAATAATTATTAATGATTTGAAAAAGATGAGAACCCGTGAATTAATGATGTATTTTTGTGTCAGTCTAACTCTGCTCAAATTTACATCTAAAATATAGATAAGTCAGGAAACTGACCTCTTCTTCTATATTATTACAATAGATTCCTGGGACTGCATATTACATCAGACCTGAGCTGGTCTCTCAACACCACACCCATGTGAAAAAAGCCCAGCAAGGGGTTTGCTTCATTAGGCTGCTCAGGAAAGTGGGTCTGAAACCAGCGCCCTCTCTCCCAGGCTTATAGATGGCTGATAGAGTATTATAACCCTATGAATCACCGTCTGGTATGGGAAGACCACACAAGAAGAAAAGAAGGCGCTGCAAAGAGTCATAAACACTGCAGAGAGGATCACAGGGACAAAACGTCCTTCCATGGACTCGATCTATGTACAGCGCTGTTGAAAAAGAGCAGTTGGAATCATCAAGGACTCATTCCATCTAGCTTAATCTTATAATCACAAAAATTGTTCATATAACCTGAGAGACAGTAGCTCAGACAGCATCAATGTTAGATCATTTTGGTTTGAGATTACAGTATGAAGTTATGTTTATGTTTATTAAATTTGTTCTTTTTTTTTTTTTACAAAAACACAATACAAAAAAAAATCCCATAATTGATAACGTACAAAGTATAAAAAATGAAAGGCAGCAGAAAGAAGAATTTTTTTAAATTATATCTGCCCCTTTTTTTTAAACAATCAGTTCAAGCAATACGTAATAATCTTCCAGTAACAAAACAAAATGAATAACTCTTTCTAATTTTCTAACTAAATACAATACCTGTACACATTATGCTACTTCATATATATTTTTAACAATTTAGTTTTGATCATTTTCTTAAATGTAAACATTGACTTGGCATTTTTAACTTCATTCTCCAAACCATTTTGGTGTAGTGGCAGGGCTTCCGACTTGGGACCCGAAGGACCCAGGTTCGAACCCCGGCCACTACACACCTTGGGGTGTCTATGAGTGCACACCTATTTCCCCAGCTCCCCGGGCGCTTTCTATGGCTGCTCACTGCACCACCTGGTGGTGGTTGGGTTAAATGCAGAGAAGAATTTCGTCTTGTATGGGAAACATACACAGATGACAAAAATGGACATTTATTTATTTATTTATTATTTATTTTATAATCCAGTTTCCTGGATTGAGGTAGATTGTCCCTTCAAACTAGTTCTGAATTTGTGTTTTTACAAATATCTCTGTTCCCTTAAGATTATAACAACTTTGTCTTTTAACAAAATGCATTTGGATATTTAAAGGTAATGCGTTATTCTGAGCCCTATACATAACTGATAAAATATTATAGTCTACCAAATCATGGAACTTCAATAACTTCAGTTGATAAAATAATGTACTTGATGGATGACAGTAATGTTTTCTAGTGATAATTCTTACAGCTCTTTTCTGTAATACAAAAATAGGCTTTGTGATTGTTTTACACGCTTTCCCCCAAACATCAATACAATAGATTAAGTGTGGAACAATGATTGTGTTATACAACAAATACAGAGCTTTATCATTCAATAAGTCTCTGACTTTGTACAGTACTGCAATAGATTTAGCTATTTTTATTCTTACAGAATTTATGTGTTGTTTCCATGTCAGTTTGTCATCAATAATAAGTTGTGTACTTTTTGTTATTATTAATAACACCCAAAAACTTCACCTCACTCACTCTACAAATCTCAACACCCTCAATTTTGAATGGAACATCAACAGTTTTCTTTTTATTACTGAATATCATGTAATTAGTTTTTTCTAGATTTAATGATAATTTATTGAGTTTAAACCAAGTTTGTATTTTGACAAATTCTGTCTTTATCAATTCAACATTTGTTCTATATCTTTACCTAAACAAAAACATGTGGTATCATCAGCAAAAAGTACACATTTAAGGAGTCCTGACACCTTTACTAAGTCATTCACATATAAAATAAATAGTTTTGTTCCAAGTACAGAGCATTGATGAACTCCTCATGTGATATTACAGAGGTCAGATCTTACATCATTTATCTGTACAAACTGTTCCCTTTCAGTCATGTCTCTCGGTGCAACATATGCTATGGGAATTGCGCCCCCGCGCGATTACCTGAAGGAATACATTCACGCCTTTACGGCAGGGGCGTCAGCGTTGCGCCAGAGGCCCCGCCCTCTGGGTACTTAAGCCGCTGACCCCCATTCATCATTCTCTTTTTGCCCTTCACCTCGCTTAAAACCTGAACTTCGTGGGACTTCTCTGTTGTCGCATCGCTCGATTGAGGTGAGCTTGCTCCCTACGCTGAGCGTACAGAGAAATTTTCCTGCGTACTGCTGGGCTGGCAAAAGCTAGTCCAGCGTTTTTCTACTTACCTCAAAGTTTTCTTCTCTTTCCGCAGCTGCTTCGCTCGACGGCGATAACTGCGTCAAAACACTCCCTGCTAACCATTAGCAGGCTAGCTAGCGAAAGCAAGACGACGGAGAGGACGGCTTCGAACAAAAGGAAGCTAGGACAACCTCGACGCTTCTCGTCTCCGGACATAGCTCCAGAGAAGGGAAAACGGAGGACAAAGAAGAAGAAAGCCAGCAGGACGACCAA